>JAQZBX010004826.1:46096-58710 GCA_029593785.1 Cabassous unicinctus
GTGTTTGTTTTTTTTTTTTTTTTCATGCAAACCTGGTGAAAATGTTCCAGCAGTTTTTCTGGATTCTGACGTGAACTTTCTTCCATGTGAAATCTCCATTCTTTGCTTCAGGGTACAGTGACGAGGAGAATGAGGCTGGTCCTGAGGCTTAAGCTTGCTGGCCCTTCAAGTTTGAATGCAATCTGGGCTCCCAGTTTGGTTAAGAGATCCCTACCAAGTAGGGGAACTGGACATTCAGGCAGGGAAAGAAATTCATGAGTCACTTCATGGCCATCAAGCTGGCAAATTCTTGTCTGGCAAAAAGGCCTTTGGCTTGACTGGTCCCCCATTGCTCCTATGATATTAGCAGTTTTCCCACTAAAGAGGGTGATGGGGGTTGTGACCACGTAATATTCAGTGCCAGTGTAAAAGTCCTTGACTGGCCCCCAACTTGTAGTTTGACCATGGGCTTATAGTGGCCAAGTTCACTTCTTCAGGGTTGAACCCTGCTAGCCCAATCAGTTGGTCTTGGGGCTCAGGTCAGTATTTCCCTTGAGGGATGTTCCCTCTATGTGTCTGAGTCTTTTGGAGGCACTCATTTTTTCCAGTGTCCTCTTTCTTTGCAGTAGGCACATTGATCTCTGGCCAGGGGCACCCTTCTGCTGCTTGTTCCCCCTTTTCAAGGTGGCCCTTCCCTTCTGGTGGTTTCAAGATTTCTCAAGGTTGCTGCCAGTAGGGAGGCTTGATGTTTTACTCACTTCTTGGCCTCTTGTTCAGTGGCTTCATCTCAATTGATGAATACATTGTTGGTGACTTCCAGGAGTTGAGAGATATTCATTCCTGTGAACACTTCTAATGTTTGGAGCTTTCTTTTAATGTCCATTGCTGCCTGCACAACAAAGGCAGCATTCACAGCCTCTGCTTTTCTGGAGCTCCTGGGTCAAAAGGGATATAGATTCTGAAGGCTTCACAAATTCATTCATAGAAATCTCCCAGAGATTTGTCAGGCTTTTGAGCAACTAAAGCCATGTTTATCATGTTTGTGGTCATTTTGCCCCTTCTCAGACCCCTCAGAGGAGCACTTCCTGATATTGCTGCAGTGCAACCTGTCCCTGATGAGTTGATGAAATCCCAGTTCAGTTGGGCCTCTGGTGCTGCCTCTCATGTCCAATCTTCTGGGTTTAAGACACAAGTAGGGCCCTGCTCCTGCAGCCACTTTCAGGCTTTCATCAGACTCCATCATCTTTCTTCTGTATTAAACAAAATCAGGTGGAGTTGGTGGCAATCATCCCAAGTAGGAAGATGGGTTTAGAAAATGGATTCCATGAGATCAATAAGGGCCTGGGGTTTTTCTGAGAGGGAGGGTGTGTGGTGCTTCCAGTTTAAGAGGTCTGTAATTGTGAAGGGCTGGTAGTATAATACAGGCCTTCTGGGTTGGATGGTCCCATCCTCACCTATCTGGGCTGGACCCTGTGTTTCATGGAGGACCTTCTGTAACATGGGTTGTGCCAAATGGAGCCTCCTTGCTATTGGGTTTCCAGGGCTTTCCTCAGAGGGGGTTGATGTTCCCAGAGGGACCAAAGGTGGAGGTGTTTCTGGGAGATCTGCCAGTACTCCTGTGCTAGGAGGAGAGGCTAGATTGGCTGGAGCATATGGTGGTTGTGGTGGGGGTGGTGGGTCCTCCTCTGAGGACTCTTGGTGAATGACTGGCTTCTGGACCCCCATTCCCTGTGCAACCAAGATCCTGCTCTGTCCCTTTTTTCCAATGCAGAATCAAACCCAAGGGGACAGACTCTGGGCTATCTCTAACCAAGAGTCAATGTAGGGAAACTGATTGGGGTGGCCAGGACTTCCTGAGACAACCAGCCACATTGCATGGACCCTGGCTATACCCAGAGTCCCTTTTGAGGGCCAGTCAAAGTTAATAGTGGGCCACTCTACTTCACATAAGGTTGAGAGGCTGCTAGGGTTCATCCAGATGCCATAATCTCTGGAAAAATCTTTCTTGAAATTCTTGAGCCTGCAGTTTAAGATGGTAGGTTTTGACTGTGATGAGCCCATACCCTGCATCAGTGGTGAAAGACAGACAAGGGAAGGAGTCACCTCTTTCAAGGCCACTCAGAGGCCTGCCTGTCCATATCTTTCACAAGAAATTTGGCTTATCTTGGCTAAAGCACCCAGGCATAGTTTTGGGGTGGCTGTTATGCCACATGATGTAACTGTGGGAAACAAGTTAGGGCCCACACGGGCTCAGTAGCATAAAGCTTTGGAGTCACACATTGGAATAACAGAGGCAAATTTCTGCCATCCTCACTCACACACACAATTGCTCAGAAGTTACACAGTCCCTCCCTCAGGAATTAACAATAATAAGTCCACACCCTGAGTCAGTGGCACAAGACAGATGAAGGAATGGGTTACCTCTTCTGAGGCCACTCAAATGCCCACCTGTCTATGTCTCTAGCAAAAACTTTGGCTTGTCTTGGCTAAGGCATGCAGGCAGAGTTTGGGGTGGGCCATTATGCCACATGATGTAGCCACAGAAAACAGGTTAGGGCCCACACAATTTCCGTAGCATTAAGCTTTGGAGTCACAGACTGGAATAACAGTGGCAAGCCTCTGTCATCCTCACCCACACACAAAATCACTCAGAGATTATGCAGTCCCTCCCACAAGGATTGCCCTATCCTGGAATTTCAGTACTTGAGATTTTGGGATGTGATCAGTCTCCCTTCCATCGAGAGACAGGCCTGGCTGAGGACTTGGCACCTGCGGCCTTATTTTTCTGGAGTCTTCTGGCACTGTACAGTCTGCTTCCTCACTTAGTCAGGCTGGGGTGTTAGGACATGGCCCACAGGCACTGCTTCAGTAGGAGGTCCCATTAAGAGGACAGTTGCCACCCACCTCATTCACTTGGAGATCACCATCAGCCATACCCATCAGCCCCAAGCCAGAGGCACAATGGGCCTGCTTGATTGGGTTTTCCTGGTTAGGGAACCAAATGTTGCATCAGATGGAATGAAAACCCAAGTGGCACTCAGGGAGAGCTGGTGAATAAAGTTTTATTATGTCTGGACCCAGAGGAGAGTCAAGTCTCCAAAAAAATCTGAGCCCTGTGTCCTGGTTTTCATAAGTTTATATAGGATCTCTAAGCAAGCAAGTTCCTAAGCAAATGGGCAGGTGGGGGTTACAAAAGCATATAGGAACTCTAAGTGGACAAATTCCTAAGTAAGCAGGCAGGCAGGGGTTACAAAAGCAAAAGGATCAAGGTTAACTTATCTTCCTAAAGAAGAGGGCCATTAGGGAGAAAAAGAGTGGTTATCTGTTTAGAGTTGTAAATTCCAGTTGAGAGAGGCAGGAGGTGAGTGCTTATCTTCCTAACAATGTGGATTTCAGGGAGAAAAGGGAGGAAGGGAGAAAAGGGACTGAGGGGAGTTTATTTTCCTAAAGTTGTGGGTTTCTTCTGAGGGGTGTTAGGGTCCCAGCACTTCTTTTATCACTAGGAAGGAGCCTAGGTTTGGAATTTGTCCTAAGGTAGGCAACTGAGTGGTGCTGAGGATGTTTGCATCAATGGACAGGGATACTATGGTGCAGATGCCAAACCAGTATTGTGGCAGGATGAGATAGGCAGTGTTTCCACAGAGGAAGAAATATCCCTTTCCTAGTATAGTAAGGCTGGTTGTGAACCCCTGGGGGTCAGGCATATTTAAAGGGGGTATTTATAAGGAGGGCTTTTGTCTGTATAACCTGATTACCTGAAAAGTATTCATCTACACATAGAGCTGAGTAGAGAGGTAGAGAGTTATTTTGTGTGTGGAAAATGTTTTGGCACAGTAAGTTATGGAATACTAGTTGGAGGAGGTTATGTTGGTGTTGTATGGGGGTATATTCACCTGTGATGTTAAATAATTGGCCCATGTTAGCTCTGAGGCTAAAAAGTTCTGTTCAGGTTAGTGAAATATTGAATAGAATTATATCTTCAGTGTAATTTTTTGAGGCATTGCATTGGGTACCTCACCAAAATAATGTACTCTTTCTTTCCTCATAGACTTCATATCCTTCTGCATCATTGTTTTCTACTTTTACCCAGGATAGAATAGATGAGTTAAAGAAGAGGGTGTGGTTGCAGAATGAATGATTAAGATGTCCAAGTGAATTTGCTTAGGCACATGAGGAGATGTGCCAGAAGCAGAGAAAAGCTTTGTAAATGAAGTATTTGACTTCCCCTATAAGTTCTAATGGTTCTGCCCAGTTTTGTGTTTGTAGGTTTTTGGTGCCAAATTGTGGCCCAGAGACCTTGGGTATGGTGTGGTTGCACAAAACCTTTGCTTGGTAAGAGGATGTGATTGTCATAAGAGTTTCTGGGCTTAAGGGGAATGCTTTAAGGAGAATGGAGGTGGCTTGCCAAGTTGTGGGACAAATCCAACAGTTTGCTTGTTTTGTTAAGGAGGCAATTTCGTGGTCCACTGGTGCTAGGGAGTGATTAGGGAGAGCTTAGGTTGGGGAGATGAGGAGGATGAGAGGAGTTACTGTGCAGAACATGATGTTATAATTCTAGCGTGAGGTCATTGAAAGAGAAGGTTGGGAAGGTGCTGTATAATTATTCATCCCACAGAAAAGAGAGGAGGGCTTCCTCAGTTGGTGGTAGGGATCAAAGGTCAGAAAGAAGGTGGAATATTCAGGAGAAGAAGGCCTGGGGATCCAGTGAAGTTTCTGGGGAAGATGGGAGTGTGTATGTAGGCATGTTCATGGACTGGAGGCTTATGTGCTTGGAATATGTGATTCTTCTCCTCTTGAACTTGAGTCAGCTGGAGGTGAGTGGCTGTCAGAAGTTTGGACTGGAGCTGGGGTCAGTGGAAGCCAAGCCTGGGTGGAGTGGCAGTGGCAGCACTGGGGCCAGAGGATATCTTCATCCTGGAGGAGTGTATCTACTGTGTTAGTCCCTGAAGTTTAGCTGCTGTTGGGGTGGTAATGAGATCCTGATATGGTCCCATCCAGCATGAGGTTATGGTTCCTTTTGTTGGTGAAGAGACCTTAAGGTGGTTCCAGTCACCTGGCTCTAATGGGGCTGGATTTGGTGACTGTAGTTGACTTAGAAGGACTTTGTCTGCATGTTCATGCAGCAGTTGCCTTTTTAGAGTGAGGATTGGAAGATAGTCTCAGAGAGGAGACTGCGGGTTTGGGAAATTGTTAAGTAAGAAAAAGCTTGCCATATATGAGATCAAAGGGGCTGAGGTAGGTGGGCACCCCTGGGTGTCTCAGATTCTAATTAATGCTTGGGGGGAGAAGGGAGACCCAATCCATTCATAGGGCTAATGACAGTTTGGTTAGAAGTTTCTTTAAGATAGAATTGGCTTTTTCTACTTTATCCAAGGATTGGGGTGATATGGGATGTGAAGTTGCCACTGGATTTTTAACAATTTGACTACTTCTTTTGTGATTTGTGATGTGAAAGCAGGGCCATTTTCTGATTGTAGGGAAGTGGGGACTCCAAACTGGGGTATGATGGAGTTTAGTATGGTATGGTTTACTTTGGCAGTTTTTTTCTGAGGAGGAGGGGAAAGCTTCAACACATCACAAGAAGGTATCCACTAATGTTAGAAGGTATTTATACTTTTTCACTGGGGGCGTATGTATGAATTCAACCTGCTAAACTTGTCTAGGAGTTTGTGCTCTGGCTTGGTGAGTTGAAAATGAGGGTGGGGTTTTGATTATGCCTTGAGGGGAGGTCTAGGCACAAATAGTACATTGCTGGGTGATGCACTGCAATGTGGAGGCTAGGTGGGAACAGGTGATTAAAGGGGACAGAAAGTTGAGCAAGGGTGTGAAACCTACATGTAAGTTATTATGAATGTTAGTGAGAATCTCTTCTATTTGGACTGAGGGGAGGGTTAATCACCTGCACCTGTAAGCCATTTTCCTTCCCAGATAACTCCTTTCTGAGTTAATGCTTGAATTTCTTCTTTTGTATACTGGGGGCTAATAGGAGGGATAGCTAAGCTGGTTTTCTGGGATTGTAATGTGGCAGCACCTTTTTATTGCTGGTCTGCTTTTCCATTTCCAGGTTAAATGTGAGAGGAGGCCCACTGGTGCCCTAGGAAATGTGTGACTGCTAGTGTGAAGGTGTCCTGTGCTGTATGTAAAAGCTTGGAGACTAGATCAGCATTGGTAATGGGGAGTCTTTTGTTGTGAGGAAGTTCCTCTCCACCCAGATTGCTGCATGTGACTGTAGGATGTGATAAGCATAGTGGGAGTCCCTATAGATGCTGATTCCCTTGTGTTGAGCTAGGGTTAGGGCCTTTATTAGTGCAATAAGTTCACCTCACTGGTGGGAAAGGATTGGACTCTATGGCCTAGCTGTGGGAGACTACTGCATATCCTGTCTTCCTCTTTCCATTGGTAATGAAGGGTCTGCCTTCCATAAACCATGTGTCTTTGGGGTCAGGTAGGGGTGTTTCAGAGATTTGAGGGAAAGGGGAAAGAAGATCAGTGAAAATTTTGGAGTATGAGTGTGGGTTGCTTGGGGTTTTGGGGAGAGGCAGGAGACTGATGGGACTGAGGATGCTGCAGCATGCAATGGTTACCTGGGGGGCTTGTAATAAGGTGAGGGAAGTCTCCTGGAGTCTAGAGAGACATAGGAATTTTTCTGCTTGATTGGATATGAGGTCAGCAATGGTGTGCAGGGAATGTATGCTAATGGGCGGTGAATAAGTTAATTTCTGTGCTTTGTGTGTGAGAAAGCCTGCTGATGCTAATGCCCAAAGGCAAGTGGGCCATCCTAGGGCTGTGCTGTCTAGCTCTTTAGATAGGTAAGCTATGATTTTTAAGTCTGGTCTGGATTTTTGTCCCAGGAGGCTTATAGCAATACCTTGCCTTTTGTTGGTGTATAGTAGGAAGGTTTGTTAAGATTAGGGAGGGTTAAAGCAGGAGCACTGTTAAGTGCTTTATTAATTTCAAGAAATGGACATTAATTGTTTTTATGGGTGGGAGGGGCTCTTGTAAAAGTCCTTTTATTGCATCATACAGAGGTTTGGCTAAAATGCAAAGTTGGGGATCCAGGTTCTAAAATACTCAGCTAATCCTAAGAAGGACAGGAGGTCTTTTTTGGTAGTGGGGGTGGGTATTGAGGTGATTAGAGTTCACTGGTTGGGAGTCATTCCCTTTTCAGTGGATGCTAGACTAAACCTGAGGTAGGTGATGGAGGATTTGTAAGATTTGGGCTTTTTGTGCTGATACATGGTATCTATATTGTGCTAGGTGTTTTAGAAGTTTGATAGTGTGTTGTTGGGAATCAGAAAAACATGTGCTGCATAATAGGAGATCATCCACATATTGTACAAGGTGGAAGTTACAGATTAGCATCATGGAGCTCATGGGCTAGGGCTTGTCTGAATAGGTGAGAGCTGTCCCAGAACCCTTGGGGGAGTACAGGCTAGGTTAATTGTGATGGGACATGGGTGTCAGGGTCTGTCCAGGTGAATACAAATAAATTCTTAGAGTTGGGGAGCAGGGAAATGATAAAGAAGGCATCTTTTAGGTCAAGCACTGAGTAGTGTGTGGTGTTGGATGGGATAAGAGAAAGAATAATGTATGGGTTTTGGACTACTGTGTGCTTTGGGGTAATAATTTGATTCATGATGCATAGATCTTGGACTAAGCTATAGTTTCCATTGGGCTTTTTGACTGGTAAGATAGGGGTGTTACAGGGGGAATTGGTGGGTCTTAAGAGGCCTGCTTGTAAGAGATGAGTTAATTGTACATTTGATGTTTTGCAGGGCAACAAGAAGGACAAGATATTGGGGTTTTAAAAGGATGTGGGTAGGAGTTTTGAGTTGAACCATGACCAGTTTGTGCTGGGCAGCAATGAAAGGAACTTCAGTGTTCCAAATTTCTGGATTGACCGAGCTTGGTAGGAAAGGAATAACAGTGGAAGGAGTTGGGGATAAGTCTGTTAAAGAAAGAAGGAAGATGTTATGTGGGCTTTGGGGAGAAGGAATGAGTGTTTGTGCTCTAAGCCTGGTAAAAATGTCTCTTCCAAGGATTGAAGTTGGACAATGGGGAAGTACTAAAAATGAATGGGTGAACAGGTGACTTTCTAGTGAGCATGAAAAAAGAGGGGCTGCAAAGGGTTGTGAAATTATTCCATCTGCTCCCACTATTGAGTTCAAGGAGTGAGTTAAGTGTCCAGGGAATTCAGGAAGGGCAGAGTAAGTGGCCCCCATACCAATGAGGAATGAAATTGGCTTACCTGCCACCATCAGAGTTACCTGAAGTTCCACTTTGGAGATGAGCATGGGCTACTACGCAGTTCCTGGGCACCTCCTATCATCTGTTGCCAGTACCAGAATGCCTGGGAGGTTGATTCCAGGGTTTCGGTCTGACTAGGTAACTGCTTCCCTCTTGCCTTGAGAGGCTTGAGGACAATTGGACATCCAGTGGGTTCCCTGCTTGCACAGTGGGCCAGGCCCCATAGGTGGAGGTTGTGGGTTTGGGCAATGCTTGGCCTAGTGCCCAGGTTTTTTACATTTGAAGTATGGCCATGTTGGGTTCTTTCCCCCCTGCCTGGAGTGGGGTGGATGTTAGGAACTCTGGAAGGTGGAGGCAAGTAGCTAGTAGGCTCATTTACAAGATTTGATTTTAGCCTCTTCCATTTGCCTTTCCCATTGGGCTTGTTCTATAGCTTGATTGTTAAAAACTCTGAAGGTAGGTTAACAAGCTCAGTCTCACTAGTTTGGTGTCCTGCTTCTGACTTTTGGAACTTTTGGCAAATGTTGGGGACTGACTGGGAGATAAAATGCATATGAAGGAGGAGGGTGCCCTTCAGTGAGTCTCAGTTTAGATTGGTATAATGTAGGAGGGACTCCTGTAGCCTTGCAAGGAAGGCAGGGGGTTTTCATCAGATTTTTGTGATATTTCTTTGAGTCTTTCATAATTTATGGCTTTATAAGTGGCTTCTTGTCATCCTGCAACTAGGCAAGTTATCATATTGTTGTGGGACTGGTGGCCAGTTTTCCCTTCCTGATAATCTCAGCTAGGTTCCTCTCAGGACACTGCATGGCTCTGACACGGTTGTGGGTAGTGTCCTGTCAGTTCAGGGTATCTGCATGGGTCTGGGCTCCAAGCCAAACTCATTCCTTTTCCTCTTGGGTTAGACAGGGGGAAAGAAGGATATAGAGGTCTCACCAAGTAAGGTCATTGTTAAGGTTTGGAGAGAAGCCGAAGAAGGGAGGCACTTTAGAAATCAAGAAGGGAGTCAGAATCCATACAAACAAAAGTTGTTAATGAGCAATAGCAGGTGGGCTGTGTCTGAAATAGACAGCAGCAGTGAAAGGAGGGGAGGGTGAGTTTTTATAACTTGTTCTGGGGCTAAACTACAAAGGGGTTAATTTGTGATGGTTTATGTTAGCTTTGCAGTTTTAAGGTCAGGGTGAAATAAGTCATATCAGCTCTATGGTCCCCTTTGCATCCCTCAGATGTGGGTTGCTATTTCTCTATCCATGGGAATGTTTAGGGAGGGAATCCCACAGAGTCCAGAGCTTTGGTTTCATATCAATTAGGAATGTGCACCTGCAGGAAGAGGGGCAAGGGATGGGGGAATGAAGAAGGGGGGCAGGACAGGAGCCCTGGGCCTAACAACCCAGACACTTCTTATTTATTTATTATTTAAATAAATAAATAAATTTATTTATTTTCCCCCATTTGCTGGGGGAAAATGATGATGATCTGCCTTCTGTAGCTACTTCCTGGTGACTGGGGCATAGAGCTGTTTCTAGCAGTCATCTTGTGCCACATGTTAGTAGTGGTGAGCTTGCCATATGAGAAACACATTACTGACAGCCTAATTGGTCATAGCATGAACAGTGCTGTGGAGGAAACTTGTTAGGAGCTGCATAAGGCAGAGTCCTGAGGAAAAGGATTAACAAGATTTATATGATAGGGGTGAGGAGGGATATAAGGAGGGTGTTAAGTCAGGAGGTGTTTGTGCATTTGTTTTCCTGGCTTGTTTGATGATCTTTTGTTTACTGGGGGGGGGGGATCATGTATGTTTTTCAGAATAGTGGCTAATTTCTTCTCTGCTGAGGTGGAATGGGCCATTGCTGATATACCTTACTCTTTCCCAGCCTTTTTGCCTGTAGGTTAGTGAAAGGGTATTTTTCTATTTACTCTATGGAGGGCAAAGTGGGCATTTCATGTTCTTATATTCTACCCCAGTGCTTTTTTCACTTTTCATTCTATATGTAAATATTTTGAAATATCACCTGAGCAGTTAGGACATTGAAATATTGAATATAGGTTATACAACAACAATATAAAGCCAACAGAATAATAGGGGTAACATATGCACAACATTGAATATTACTGCTTGACAGTGAAATTATATAATTTTGTGGGTAACTATTTCATATTACAGATTTCTTTTTGTTGTTTTACAGACAGGGGCAGATTATGTTGGTTTAACAGTATACAGGCAATCTTTTCATTAGTAGATATCAGTTTAGGCATGAGAAGAGTTTACATAGACACACATAGTGTTTTATCAGGAATAGGAGACTTTAGATTATTAACTGTGGTTTCATAACAATGTTTTGGTTGATTTTATTTTCTCATGAACTTAAGATTCCTGACCAGTGAGGCTGCATAGTATGGCTAAAATGACTTTATTTTTCTCAATTTGTATAGTTTGAGGCAGAGGAAACAACAAATTATTCTTCTTTTTCATTATAGGATGTAGGGTGGATGGCATCTTATATAAGGCAGTTACATTTTCTAGACAGCATATAGTAGTGGGCTGGTTACAAGAGTCCCATTGCAGTGTTTGTACCAGTGAAATCATACCTTGCCCCTTCCAAGAGTTGGAGGGAACTGACATACAGTTATCAGAGTGAGCATAATGAATATTTGTGGGTGAGGCCTATGAGCTTTTCATGGGCAGCAAGCAGCTGGAAGTGTTGCTACAGGTTAAGTAGGCATGATGTCCTTTTTTCTTGTGGGGCCACTCTGCTGCTTTTTGGGTTCCAATGGTATGGATCTTCATGAAGGTATCTGCTTTAACAATCTTAAGAAGGGTGTTAGAGGAGTGGAAAGGGATATGATAGACAGTTACCTGCTGCTGGCAGGCATTTCAGGTTTCCTTTCACAGATTTCTTCTTCACAGAGGGCAGTTTACAACAGTTCATTGTTTCTGTCTTGTTTCTATTATATGAAGTTTCCCCCTGGATAGGTATGGCAGTTTCCAGGGTGTCCAGACATTAATGGGTTAAGCCTTTTACTTGCAACAGGACATGGTATGCTGCACACAGTTGCCTTTTAATGGGCTATATTATAATTTGGCCCATTTCTACAATTGTGATTAAAACCCAAGGGGTACTCATTTAGAATGTTTCCTTTGCCACAAACCTTACTCAAAGCCAATATTGGTGATGGCCACATTCAATTTACTGGGTTAGTTAAAGTTTATCCCCCTTACTGTTTGAGCCTGTGTTATTATTTTAAAAGCAGCCTGCTGGTGGGGGGGGGTGTTTCTGATTTCCATGCACAATTTTTTTCTGATTGACACATACAATGATTTTAACATCAGAGATAAATGAGGGATGAAGGGTTTTTAGTATCTTAGCAACTCCAGAAAGGTTATTAATTGTCATGGAGTTTGTGGTATGAGAAAACATCATACTTGAATAACACTTAAGAGTTTGGCAGAGCAACAAGGACTTTGCAGGTTGTTTTAATTGTTTGCTTATTTCAGGCTTTTAAGATAAGATGCCATTGTATCTGGTGTTTCTTTCAATTCTGTAAAAAGAATTATTGGTTGACATAATATTATTAATATAACAAAATAGTGTTATAGTTACAGGTTTTTCATGCAGCCAGATTTTTTCCACCAGGCCAGGATAGATTATTGGGTTATGCACACAGCCTCAGGAAAGCACTGCAAAATCCACCGTTGGCCTTTGCACATGAAGGTGAATGTAGGTTGGCTTGATGTGACTAAGGAGATACTAGAGAAAGCTTTAGCAAGTTTTAAAACAAAGTGATAGTGACATAACTGGACATTAATTTTTGTAACAAACTAGCAATATTTGGGACTGCTGCATACATCAGTGGAGCTATTTAATTTACAATGATTTATTGTTATGTGCCAACCCTGGTGGCACCCAATGACCACTTCCCTTTTGGAGCCAGAGAGCTGCTTTTTTATAAGTGAAGAATGGGGCAAATCAGATGAAGATGAGACAAAGCATCCACCTCTTGATTCCCAGGAAGAGAGGTTGTTTCTGTGATGCATACCATTTTTAAAAAATAATAAAATCCATTATTAACAACATTGTATTTTATTTAATATTATACTGAAATTTTGTTAAATTTCCAGGAATTTTATACACTTTTAAAGTATTCATATGAAACTTTTAAATACAACCTTAATTAACAGAGGGTTAAAGAATCTCTTTTAATTTTATAACACTTTCTAAACACTTTTCATTCAAATTATAACATATTAAATGAACTCAATTATTTTATTACTTCATTTTTTTCCCAAGGTGAAAGAACAAATTTTTTGCAATAATTTGAAATAAAAATATACTTTTCAGGGTTTGATTTTGAGAAAGCAAAATGTTAAAAGTTGTCAGGCTTGAAAT
>JAQZBX010004827.1:0-58627 GCA_029593785.1 Cabassous unicinctus
TTGTAACCTTTCCTCCCCATGATTTCTCTTGCAGAAATTAGAAAAGATAAATCTGGGAAGACTTCTTCAGTTCCGAAGGATAAAGGTAATAGGGCCAATTTAACGTACTATTTATTAGCAAAAAACAGTATCTGAATGAGTGCATAGTACATTAGAGGAGACTCCCTTGCATAATTGTGTGCCAATTTGCACAGATCACATCATATATTTGAAAGCACATATTTATTTGCCTCTAGTCCCTTAAATTCATTCATCTTGTTCACTATGCCCAAATGATTGCTTTGATTACAATTCCGGGGAAAGAAATGAAAAGAAAAAAAAAGGATTTTCTTTAAAGAATGAAAAAATATTACAGAAGTAAGGGGTATTATAAAGGATTTGCCTCCATGCCCTTAGGTTCTCTTCTTTCTGTCCACTTATAAATAAATATTCAGGGCATATTACTTTCCAAGCCTGTGGTAATTATTAGAGAAACAACAATGACAAAGCTAGGAGTGGGGAGGAAGCTGGGGAATTAGAGTTTTGGACCCTGTTATTTTCAAATACTCTTAGGCAGCTTCTGTTTGCTTTAGTCTTGCCAGGGGACTTATTGCTCTGAAAATTATTGCCTTCTTCTTTCAGTTTTATGACTTTAGTCTCCTTGGTGGATTCTGCCTGTTCCTCTTTGTCAGTCCAAATCCCAGCCAACTTCTAAAAATAATGTATATAAGCCTTCTCTCTCTACTTCAACTTTCACTGAATCCCCTCTTCTGAATTCATACACTTACAACATTTATAATCTATTCTGTAGAATTTTTAGCTATAATACATGTATGTATATGTTTCTGTCTTTTATTAATTAATTGAAATGCCATCTATCAAAAAACAGTGAAACATCAAGACCTGGTGTTATTCACCTTAACATTTATGTGGACTGATGAGCATCATATTCAATACTTATTATGCTCCTAATAGGCATTAATCAGTTCAGACACTCACTAGACACTGGGACTATGAGAAGGGCGTGGTCTATGCCCCCATGGGAATTAAAAGTATTAATTACATAATGAATTTAAATTATTAGAACCATAGAGGAGATACACAGGGCACTATGAGAGGGTATAATAGGAAAACTAATCAAATCTGGGACTTCAGGGAACTTTTAGAAGTTAAATTAAATTCAAGCAAGAAGGATAAGGAGCTAACCAGGCAACAGTATGGGCAATGATTTGGGAGAAGTCCAGGAGCAGGGCATCTGCTCTTTGCCAGGCACACTGATATAGACTTTACACATTTTGTTTCAGCACAATCCATTTGCTACCAGAATTAAAGGAAAGGATGAAGCTGAGTTATAGATAATGTAAATTACCTGGTGTCACAGTAGGTAAGGGGTGAAGGCGAGACTCAAAATCGGTCTGTCTGGCTTTAGGGTCCATAATTTTTCATTTTAACACTGGCACTGCTTGCTCCTTAGACTAGGGTTCTTGGATTTGTATTCTTCAAAGTATTTGTGAAGTTAGAGCTCATCACATAAGTTTGGAAAATATTTTTGACATAGATGCCTTGGATATGCAATATGCAAAAATAGTCTAGGTTCTTTTTCTAATGGGGTCACTCCACTTAATTTCCATAGGAGTTGTCTATTTTAGCCCAGTGATTACTTGTACTCTGGAAAAGACTCCTTCCATTCTCCACTCTCATTTTATCTAACACTTAAGAAAAACAGTGTCCTTGATTATATGCAAAACAAACGAGTCTTTGAAACAAAGTACCATGGAGATGATATTATCTGAAATTCACAATTTGCTACACCTAAACCTCCACTCCATCCAATAATATATTTTGAAAATGAGCAATAAGTAGTGTAGCATGCAATACATACATATTAGTCTGCACATATGTCCATCAATATGCAGAACACATATTATTGCTTACTATAAAAGTGGCTCAAAAGAAATATTGGGGCTTACCTCCAAAGCTTCCCTTCAGACAATGATAATTATAAAATTCTTAACTACCACTCAAAGACTTTGCTTGTGCTGAAGTCTCAACTAGTTAGAAAAGATAGTTGTAGTAATCTGCCCTAGAAAAGATTACCTGGGGATTTAAATCCATACTGAGCACTCACCAAGTGGGCTCCTGCAATTTCTACTGAAGTTGTTATTGGTATTAATGTTCAGTTGCAGGCAGTTTCCTAGTGGACACTTTTCTCTCAATGTAAGTATTGCAATATGTTGCCATAATCACTAGAATATCATGTATATAAATGTTTATTTTATATGTTTATTGACTTAAGACAATTTAAAATTCACCATTTTTTTCCCAAATGCCAAAACATCTGTTATAGATAAGGGATAATATTTTGTAAGAATTCTGTTATCCTTTTTATTTTATGAAATAAGTAATCTTTACTAAAAATCATAGGAAAAAAATCAAAATATTACCTATAAGATTTTAGGGACTTTTTAAAACCTCTGCAGTGTTATTGTTTGGAGCCTGCTGCTGCACTGTGGCAGAATCTAATGCAGCAATTTCAGCTGCGAAAAAGGCACATATTAGATTGGTGTCATTGTATTTTGCAAGTTATTTCTATAAAGCATCTAAGAGGTTGCCTACATTAACTGGTCTCGCCCAGAATCCACCTGCATGCACACATCTGAACCCATTCTGAAGCAATTTGCTACAATTCTAAAAACAGCTTTATTACAGAGAAATCATTTGGGGACTCATTTACCTGGGATAAGTAATAACCATGAGTCAAATAGGCATTGGGAGAAACTCAAGTTTGCATCTAATTTAAAGAGATACAGGGAGCCCTAAACAAGATTGTTCCAGAAAAGAACAGAAGGAAAAAAACAAGCCTTGTTGATTTCTGCTGCTGGTTCAGCTATTGACTTGCCTGGAGAAAAGGACACACTTAAGCCCTGTCTTTCACCCAAAGGGGAATAGCACTGCTCTGGTCTTAACCTCCCCCAAACCAGAAAAACCTGTATTCACCCCTGTTTTTGGTTATAGTCCTTGTACACCCGTCTCCATCCCATTGCCACTTGCTTTAAACAGCTAGTGTGACCTGTCTGAGGGTGGAAGTTAACCCATTGGGACAAGGAACTGCAAAGTAAACTCAAACATTGCAACAAAGAGATTAATCTCTCCTCTGAGAATGCAAAATTAGCAACTTTGGGTGCTTCTGTTATTAGAACCATAGGATGGGCCCTCAAAATTGCTGCCTACTTTTGTGATCCAGAACTGTGTATGCTTGGATCTAATGCCAGAGGATTTTCAACAGAGTTTATGTTGCTCCATATGCTGATGAGCCATCTAATTAGCTCCACGTCCTGATGCTCAGGAATATGAACCTGATGATTCTCCAAATTCTATCTGTCCTCAACATACATGCCTCTGCCATTCCCACTCATCAAACCAATGCTACAATTCGAGATGGAGAAGGATGTATGAGGACTCTGGAACTGGTCCCCAGCAGCACTGCTTTACTTCATCTTGGACATCATTCCAGTTCATTCCTGTCTTTGTACCTGTGGGCAGTGTAAGGGGAATGGAAAACCTGAGACCATCTTCCTGTTCTTTTGTGAAATTTTCCTCTATCACAGCCTCCTTGCCCAGATTATTTTCACAGAGTTCTAGTTTATATGCCAACATCAGTAAATACTTTCTAGTCCTGATAATAAAATTCTTATACCTACCTGTAGGCTCTCTTAGGCAAATGCAAAAAATCTATCATATTTTAAAAAAATAAAAACAAAAACAATCCCCTATGTTATGCTCCTGACAATCGAGACAAAAGAATGGAAGGAGGGTCTTAAAGATTGACCCAAACCACTGCTTTAATAATGCCTGCTTCCTAAACAGATGTATAGGATTTTCATATAATCATTGCTCCATTATTTTGTCAGATTTATTATCCCACTCACTTCCTTGGGCTAGGGACTACCCAGACCAACCTGCAGACTCCCACTATCAGCTCAAAACCCCTTAAGACCAGAAAGGACACTGAGAGGAAATGAGCTGAGATGTAAGTGATGACCCAGCCTGGGAACAAAAGACATGTTCCCATTAACAAATGTGTAAATAGAACAAAATAAAACTTGCCAATAAAAATCATTTCTGTTTTCTGGGAACTTCTCCAAAGTTTAAGGTGATGGCTTTATGACTTTTAAATGCCCCATAAAAGTGCATCTGTAATTCCACCCCTTCCTTCTCTTTTCCACTAAGATCAGAGTAATGCTGGATACAACTAGGGCCTATGTTTTCTGACTACTTTGATCTCACACAAACATATTTAAATCAACATGCTGAATCCTGAATTCTGAGACTCTAGGCCTTATATTTTTCCAACCCACTGGAAATCTGTCCCAATCACTCATTTCACAGCACATTGATTCTTTTGGTTTAGCCACAAAGTGCAGAAGCAGTAAATGATACCCATTAGCTTGAAAAAAGCTAATGAAACTTCCCAGTGTTTATGTTCAATCTATGGCTCTTGATTTCATTTTCACATGCTGAAGTATAGGAAAAAACCCTTCCCTATTTATACTTAACACTATAAATAACAGTTCTGACATCTCTTTGCCACGAAGCCCATTTTTTAAAAAGTCTGCGTGTATATGGATGGATATCTAGGGCTGTGGCTTATCCACTGTATTAGTCAGCCAAAGGGGTGCTAAAGCAAAGTACCAGAAATCTGTTACAAGGCCCTAAAGAGTCCAACTCAAGGCTGCTTTCTCACCAAAGTCAGTTGCCACGTGCTGGAGCAAGATGGTGGGTCATCTCTTCCTGGTCTCTCCTTCCTTCTTCCTCTTAAGTCTCTGTAGGCCCAGCTTCTTCCGATATCAGCTGTAGGCTGATGTAGGGATCATCTCTCAGGGCTTCCTATATCAGTCTGGCATAGGACTCATTTCTCTCCAGGCTTTCTCTGCTGCTCAACTGCTCAGCTGCAAACTATCAGACAAATGGTTCCGCTCTCCCTTGGCTTTAGCTGTTTGAGCTTTCTCTCCTCTGCATCTAT
Source organism: Cabassous unicinctus (assembly GCA_029593785.1). Classification (NCBI taxonomy): domain Eukaryota; kingdom Metazoa; phylum Chordata; class Mammalia; order Cingulata; family Chlamyphoridae; genus Cabassous; species Cabassous unicinctus. The sequence goes on from JAQZBX010004827.1 coordinate 5,003, forward strand.
GGAGTTCTTTCTCTTCCCGTATCTTCTTCTGTGTCTTCTTGAGTTAAGTGTCCATTTATATCAGCCTACCAAGGGGGCAGGGACTCAACCAGAGTCAAATCAAAGCTCTGATCTTAACATAATTTAATCAAAGAATCACAGCTGAATCTCTAATACAATCAAATGGCATCACACCCAGAGGAATAGATCAGTTTACAAACATAATCTCTCTTTTGGAGAATCATAAATCATCTCAAACTGCCACATCCACCAAGAAGAAGGTTTGAAGAAGATACCACTTTTTAGTGAAGTCCCTAAATCCATTTTTAAAAATTTTTTTTAATTTTTATTTTTTTAGGAGGCACTCAAACCACTGAGCTATACCTACTCCCCTAAATCCATTCTTGACACATCCAAAGCCACCTGGACTCACTTAATTCTAAATGTGGTACTCAAGTGGCATCTCCATTTGCAAGCACCACCATCATCTTCTCTGTATTCCCATTCCCTACAGTAAAGTGGGAAGAGGAAAAATGGCAGGAAGGATAGATTGATTTCTTTCCTTCCTTTCTCACTGCATTAAAACTCATTTTTATCAGAGAAATGGATACTGAGCTTTAAAAGGAACTTGTCTTTGTTTGCCAAAGGGCTGCCGATGCAAAGTACCAGAAGCTTACAGTTCTGATGCCATGAAATATTCAAATCAAGGCACCATCAAAGATGCTTTCTCATCAAAGTCAGCTACTAGTGTCCTGGCGTCCTGCCACATGACAATCTGGCATTTAGCATAGCTAATTTCTTCACCCCTGAGCTGCTGCTTGGGCCCAGCCCCTTGGGGGCATCTTTCTGTGCCTCTGTGCTCTGCTGATTCCAGACTCTAGAACCTCTCTCAGCCTCTCAGGGCTTCTCTGCCTTTCTGCAGCTGTAGGTGAACCTGGAGTACTCTCTTTCACATGGCTGGGTCAAAATGGCAGAGCTCCATTTTCTTGTGTGTGTATCTCTGTGTGTCCATTTATATAAAGCTCCAGTAAGAGGATGAAGACCCAACTTGAGTCATGCCTTTCTGATGTAGTCCAATCAAAAGGGCCCCAGGCCCACAGGAATGGATTAAAGAGCATAATCTTTTTCTTTTTGGAATCCAAAAAATAACTTCAAACTGTCACATGCCACCCTCTGAATCCCCCAAAAACATGTTCTTTCCATATGCAAAATGCATTCATTACATCACAATATTTCAAAACCTTACATCATTTCTGTAGCAATGCCAAGTGCCAAGTACAAAATCTCATAAAAATCAGTTATAGGCATGCAGTTTGTCTTGGGTCAAAGTTCTCTACTGGCTGTAGACCTGTGAAACTTAGAAACCAAGTTATGTGCTTCTAATATATGAAGGAGGGACAGTCACAGAATACACATGTGCATCACCATAGGGAGAAATTGGAAGAAAAGCAGATATCATGGGTACCAAACAGTTCTGAAAACCTGCAGTCCTCTGCTAGATTTCAAATTCTGATCGTGAACTGTTTTATTTTTTAATAGGCTGTTGAGGACAGATGATGATGCCTAAGGCATTGTGCATATAACTGTCTGGAGTCCATATGATCAGAATCACATCTGTACTGAAGCTGGTAGAAGAAATGAAATTTTATATGACTTACTTTAACTAGGAACTACATTTTAAAATTTTGGGGGGTTCTTAGATGAAATAGTTGCTTAAATTTTATTTTAGTCTTATTCCTGAAATTTGTTCAACTTGGGTCTGATAACTTAAACACCTCATTTAGCATGATTATATAGGGCTTTCCATTTGCGTGTTTATTTTTTGAATAAACATAGCCTGAGACAAATAAATATCGTTAGTGCTGATTATAACAGCATGGAGAGACTTTTGGATGCTGAAATCATGTATTTTTAAAAATTATAGATAAAATAAATTTCTATCCATCCAAATGCCCATTCTCTTAAATGAACAAATAGATTCTTAAATGTTAACTTGTCAACAATTTAAATTTATGCCAAATAAAAATGATCATCAGAGGATGAGTTGTTGCCTTCTATACTGTTGTTTCTTTGCCTCCATGTATTTAAAAGCGCTTCTGAAATAAAGCGGTATGCCATTTCCTCCCAGGTTCATCCTACTCCGTTACTGACTCCATTACATATCTGTTCTCAAATCTTTTTTCTTGGCTTCAAATAAATGCTCACCATTTCTTTCCAGAGCCTATTATGGGGAAAGAAGTGAAGATTTCTGCTTCCCTAAAGGAAAAAGGTAATATTGTAAAATGAAATGTGGAATTGCATTGACCTGCTTATTGCATATTCAGCTATTTGCCACAAATTAATATATCATTTCTTTTTCAGGCTTTTAAAACTATAGCTTTCACATGCACTGATATGTTTTCCAGCAATGGTGAAAAGACTTATTTCCCATCTTCAAATTTGAAATTTTACTGTGAAACAACAAAGGAAATAGTATCTGTGTCAGAAATGCTGAAAAAGCTTTTAGAAATGTGTATTTTATTCTGATAGCAGAATGAAGGAATCTGCATTTTATAAATTTCACAAGGAGAATCTTAGGAATAGCCAGAGAAACCACAGATTTAAGGTAAAATGAAGTACCTAAAATTCCTCAGTAATAGCTTACTATTCTGTAACTTCATGTACAGTAGTAGAATCCTAAACAAACTACAGTTAGAAGCAATTTAGAGATAAACGATAGTTCAATCCCTTTACTTTTAAAGGTAAAAACAAACTAAAAAGTCAAGAAACTTTTCAAAGTTATTATAGTTTGTGGCGGAGTCAGCATTAGAACCCACATCTAAAACAAGCGCTGTTCTTTCTAACGTCCTTAGTGTGTCTCTGGCCTTCCCACAGTAAAGGCCTTGGACTAATGTGGATTCTGATATGCAATATATCAAGTGTGTTCTCTGAAACATAATTAAATATGCTAAGGTAGGATGTAACACATTAATTTCTAATTAATGCAATTAATTTCTATGGGTGTGGCCTTGTAACACTACTGTCTAATATTACTTATTGTCAAAATTAGCATTATAAATTTTCATTTTATCCATTTTAGTGACTCATTGAAACCTTAGAAACCATGAAATATGCCTGCTATATTTAATGCTGGAAATAGAGCCTGCTTCTTCATTTACCTGAATGAGCTTTAGATGGACTATTGAGCAATGCTGGGGGACTTACGGGTAAAAAAAAATCACAATTTGCTAACATTTTTTATTAAAAAGAAAAAGACTTCTGGTGAACTTGTACAAGCATGTGTTGGAGTTGGCAGAGATATGGGAAACAGTGGGAGGGGAGAGCGGCCAGAAGAATCAGTCAGAGAAATGAAGGCTGCGTGGGGAACCCATTAGTCAGTGTAGCAATGTATAAAAACCATAACCGTAAGTCATACTTTTCTGACTTTGCAATTAATTTTAAATTAAACAAAATCGATGTTTAATGAAACATAAGGGAACAACATGTTTTTATTCCTAAACCCTCATATATTCTTGATTTTAAAATATATTTAAAGCAGCATAGGGTCAAATCTATTAAAGCATCTATTTTTCATTTTTGAAATTTAATGTCGTACCTAAACCTTTATCTTAAATATTCCCTATGGGAGGGGTTACTTTGATAATGAACCAAATACTTTTGGTAACATCCCAAATTTTATTCTATTCTGGCATAATATGTCAATTGGGATATTTTGCTTTGCAAAAGGATTATAGCATGTTATGTTAATTGCCCAAAAAGTTGATAAATGTTGCTCCATTATTTCAAAGATTGAATAAACTGTGAAAACTAATGGGTTCTTCTGGATTTATTTAAATGCTAATTTGTTTTAAATACATGCTAGATTTTTTTAAACATGATCTGATTTTTTATTTACTTGGGTATTTGCCCAACAAACTCATTTTTTTTTTAAAGGGCTCATTGTATTGAGTGATTTAATCACAGGATGAAGTTTTAATTCCTTTGCCAATTTAAGTAAGAAATATCAAAAAATGAGGAAGAGACAGGGATAGTATACATTTCCACATTTTTTTAATTAAGGAATACCAGTTCATAGAAATGTTTTCCCCCCAGAAGAATGCATGTGGAATATATGCATGGATGATAAGTAGTTCAAGTTTCCACTAAAATCACTCTGCTTTTATTTTGGTCCCCCATCACTAAAAATGTCTACCCAAGAGTCTCCTCTCCCTTCTACCCATCCACATATTCTCTTTCCACCATTGCACACCAGATGGTCATTGTACCAGAAGTCAGCTCATGCTCAGAGACAAATGTGGTGTTGGTGAGGGAAATGTAAATCATCTTGGTGAGGATGCATTGCTTTAGTTAAATCCTCATTTTGTTAACACTGGATATTTATATTGTCCTACCACTTTCATCCTAAATTTTAATGATATGTATGACAGTTTGAGATTATGAACCCCAAAAAAGAGGATTGTGTTTGTAAACTCGTTTGTCCCTCTGGGTTTGATCCCCTTTGATTGTATTAAATTCAAACATTTTAAGTTTACTTTATTAGATCAATTTAGGGCCTTTGATTCAACCATGTCAATAAGGTATAACTCAGGGTTGAGTCCCTGCCCCCTTGGTGGGCTGATATAAATGGACACTCACTCAAGAAGACACACAGAAGAAGATACAGAAGAAAAGGAGAAAGAGCTTTGTCATGTTTGATCCTGGACCCTGGAGAGCCATTTACCTAATAGTTTGCAGCCGAAAAGAACAGAGCAGCTGAGCAGAGAGATCAGGCAGAGATTGTTGACCATCTTACTTCAACACATGGCAACTGATTTTGGTGAGAAAGCAGCCTTGAGATGGACTCTTTAGGGCCTTGAAACTGTAAGCTTTTACTCCAGATAAACCCCTTTATAAAAGCCAACAGATTTCTGGTACTTTGCATCAGTACCTCTTTTGGCTGAAATACAAAATTTGATATCAGGAGAGTGGGGTACAGTCTGTTGCCACTACCAAAAATGCTGGAACAGTTTTATAAGTGAGTAAGGGATATTTTTTTGGAGGAATTGTGAGATGCTTGATAGAAAAGGCTTAGATTGCTTTGAAGAGACTGTTGGTTCAAATATGGACGCTAAAGAGACTTTTGATGAGACCTTAGAAGGAAATGATGAAACTATTATTGGAAAGTGGAGGAAAGACAATCCATGTTTTAAAGTTGCAGAGAATTTAACAAGGTTGACTCCTGATGTTATATGGAAGGTGGTATTTGAAAATGGTGAGCCTGGACATTTAACTGGAAAGCTTTACAAAGTTTACTTAGAGAATTCAGCTTGGCTTCTCCTTGTAGCTGATAGCAAAATGCTAGATGAAAGAGATAAACTGAGAACTGAATTGTTGGGCACAAAGAAACCAGAAACTGATTCCAGAAATTTCACACCTCTGGAAATCAAACCCCCAGATGATAGTGCCCCATTTGAGGAATTAACTAAACTTGGAAGTTTTAAACCAGGATTGAAAATGCAATTATCCAGGAATGACTTGTGGAAAGTCTTACTGTCTGATGGATTGGTCCCCTGCTTCCTACATGCTAAACCAACAGCTTTTTGTGAGATCTGTATGAACAAAACCACTGTCAGCCTGGACTAAAAGAGACATGGAGGAGAGAGATAGAAGGGAAAACAGCTTTAGGAGGAAAACCGTGGGAGCTGAGGTCTGGAATTAATACGTCTCCTTGGGCTGAGAGAGGAACCCTACCCATGTGTACAGAGAGGGTGAGTTTGCCCCAGCATTTGAAGAGGGTGGATATTCCAACCTGCTCTTCAGGGAGAGTTTTGTTGCACAGGCTATAGAGAGGATGAAGCACATTCCCCAAGGGTTGGGGACAGTGAGGTTAACACCCCAGTGCTCTGAGAGGGGTGGGCCTGTTCCCATAGATTAGGAAAGGCCAGATAACCAACTCACTGTTCTGAGAGGGTTGGACCTGTATGCCAGAGATTAGAGAGAATGTTGCCACCACCTCACTGTACTAAGGGGGTTGAGATTGTATCCCAGAGTTTTGGTAAAGTGTGGCCATCACCCCAGCATTCTTGGAGGGTGAAGTCTGGAGCTTTGTTGCCACCCAGATGCTTGATGAGGGTGGAACCAAGAAAATGGCCTTTGGGCAAGCCTGTGGAGAAGGTGGGCCCCCAATGAGGCCCAAGGAGAAGAAACCATCATCTTAAGAATCACCCTCAAACTTTCAAATCTAATGGAGTAGGCCCTGCAGGTTTTCAGAGCTGTTGGGGCCCAATGACTCACGTTTCCCTCCCAAATTCTCCTATGGTAATGCAAATATTTATCCTATGTCTGTCCCTTTGTATATTGGAAGTAGATAATTTATTTTGTAAGTTTTACAAGTCTACAGCCAGAGGGGACTTTGCCCCAAGACAAACTTCATTTCTATAAATTGATTGTGATGTGACTTTATATTTAGCATTGTTACTGATTTGAGGTTTGTTTTTGGAATACTGTAATATTTTGGGGGAGATTCAGAGGGTGGAGTGTGGCAGTTTGATATTATGAACCCCCCAAAAGAGAAGGATTATGCTTGTAAACTGGTTTGTTCCTCTGGGTGTGATTCCTTTGATTGTATTAAATTCAAACGTTTTAAGTTTACTTGAATAGATCAATTTGGGGCCTTTGATTTTAACCATGTCAATAGGGCATGACTCAGGGTTGAGTCCCTGCCCCCCTGGTGGGCTGATATAAATGGACACTCACTCAAGAGGACACACAGAAGAAGATGCAGAAGAAGAAGAAGAGAGCGAGCTTTGTCATCTTTGATCCTGGGGCCCGGGAGAGTCATTTGCCTAATAGTTTGCAGCCAAAGAGAGGAGAACAGCTGAGCAGAGAGACCAGGCAGAGACTGTCAACCATCTTGCTTCTACACGTGGCAAATGATTTTGGTGAGGAAGCAGCCTTGAGTTGTACTCCTTAAGGCTTTGTAACTGAACGCTTTTACCCCAAATAAATACCCTTTATAAAAGCCAACAGGTTTCTAGTGCTTTGTATCAGCACCCCTTTGGCTGACTAATGTACTATGTATTGGTAAATAAGTGTTTGTATAAAAAGATTTAAATGAAATATAATCATCAGAATTATTATTGTAAACCCTGTTCTATTATTGTTTTAGAAATTGAGGCTTTAAGTACTGCATCAAGATATTTCACTGGTCGTTTTTTATTTTCCCATTTAAATTGACAATGATCTCTCTTAGTAATATGCTAGAATATTTATGTTGCTTTGAAATTTTATGCATTGGGTTTCTTCTTTTTTCTTTCAAGCAAACAACAAGAAAAAAATCATTTCTGTGTTGTTCAGTGTGAATGTCAGCACTTTGACATTTTTTCAGAAAGTGTAATCATAATAGGCAAAGTGACTTTCAGTGTCCCAGTGCGAGCTGGTGAATACTGTCTTATGCAAATCAGAACAGTTGCGTTTCAAATAATTCCCTACTAACAAGGACTCAATTTTAAGAGAAAGATTGTTAGGCTTTTGACTTGTGCAAATCTTTAACAACTAGTTCAACATTTTTTTTAGTAAATAGAGAGTTTTTACAAAGGCTTAATTGAATTTCCATTGAAGGTGCATTAGACATAATAAAACTATTACCATACTAAAATGAGAACTTGATCTATTTTGTATTAATCTTACAGGATTTAAATAGCTATAGAATGCACTTCTTTGAATAAACATAGAGATATATTTTAAGTTAAGCTGTTAAATCTGGCTATGCACCACAATTTCCTATTGAATTAAAGTAGAATATTTGGTCAGAAACCCTGCCCCCAGGCTCTGATCCGGTAGTTTTGTAGTGGAAATAATGAATCTGTCTTTTTAAAGTCTCACAGCGGACTTTCAGGGAAAATGACACCAAATATGCAAGTTTGATGCCTCTTCTTTGCTCTAAATCCTTAGTATGATAGAAAATATATAGAAGAACAAATTAAAAGCACATAGCCATATGTATATCAATGGGGAAAAGTAGGGGAATGAAAAACAGGTAGGAAAAACAAAGCAGTGAGCCAGCGAGAGGCCGTATTGAGTCCTGTGCTCTGGGTCCTTAAGCAGCAGAGCTGACCAGAGGTTGTATTACTGTAGGGTTAAAACAATAAATTACCTTCTTTGCCAATGCAGTATAGCTATTACAATATTACTGTTAACTATAGTCTATACATCACATTAGTTGTATTTTTCCCATGCTGAGGGTCAGTAATGGGGGGCGATATGAGGGGACATGGAATTTTTCCTTTTGGATTAATGAAAATGTTCTGAAATGGACTGAACTGATGACTGCACAACTCTGTGATGAAACTGAGAGCCACTGAGTGGACACTTTGGATGGATTGAACAAGGCAGGGGACCGTGTAACACAATGAACCCTGAGATGAATGATGGGCTGTGCTTAACAAATATGAGAATGTTCTCTCCTGAATTATAACAAATATATAATAGTAATATATAGTGTTAATAACAGAATGGTTTGTGGGAAAAATACACCAAATATAAGCCATGGACTATAGATAGCAGTAATATTATGATGGTGTTCTTTCATTATTTTGTAACAAATTTGTCACAACAATGTAAGGTGTTTGTGGTGGGGCAAGGTATGGGAATCCTATATGGTGTGCACGTTTGTTTCGTTAAATCACAATTTCCCAAATTTAAAAAAATGTCAAAATTAAAAATAAATAAATTACATTGCAATAATGATGGGTTTGAAGCAAGTCTCACTGCTTTTAGCCAGGGGCTGAAATGGAGCCCTCATTCAAGAAAAGATGCTGAAAAAAGTTTCTGCTAACAGTTGTTGGGGGCTACCGTTTATATGAAACTGCGAACTCGAGGAGAAAGGAGGAAATAGACCCAGCCTCTCATCCAGGACCTGAGCCTAGTCACCTAGGATGGGTAGCTGGTTCAGGAATAGCGCCACTAAATGCCGTGGGAGAGGGGTTAAAACTGCACTAGAAGCCCAGAATGAGAATGGGGTCAAGGGAAGGAACCACACAAGCACAATCCAAAGAAAAAAAGAAAGAAAACAAAAAGCAAATAAACAAAAAAACAGCCACAAATTACAAACCAAAATTCCAAATCACGTGAAAAAAAATAATAATACCAAGATAAGCATCTTGATTGGTTTTGGTGTTGGTAATTCTGACGCAGGCTCTGCCACCTCTAACACCTGGGGTACAAGGTCTGCTTTGCTGGGGCCTCCCATGCAGCCAGAAAGAGAGGGAAGCATGCGAGGAGCATGTGTGGCAGTTGCGTACATCACTCCCTTTCCCATGCCACTGGGAGAACTTAGTTTCCTGATACACTTACCCCTAGAGGATTCTGGGTGTGAGAATAAGGGAGAATGGATTTTGTTGGGAAGTTAGTGCTTTCTGCCACAAAATGTATCTATGTTTGAAGATGGTTCTAAGAGCATGAAAAAAATATAGAATGATTTAGACATGGTTGAGAAAATCATTTATAGGAGGACTGACAAAGAGGAGAGGATCCAAAGGAAAATAAAATATTATCACTAAATAAAACAAAAACGCAAAACCAATATGCATGGCACTATCACAAATATGTAGTTATGTAATATGTGTTTGTGTATAAACATGCCTTAAATAAAATAAAATTAGAACAGGAATTATGTAGAGGAATTGACAAAAATCAAAATAATATTTATAAATCTTAACCTTAATAAGAAAATGATATGTAATCTGACCAATATTACTATTGTTTTAAAAGATTAATGAAATGTACAAACTTCTAGCAGACTGGCTTCAGAGAGGGAGAAAAAGACAATGATAATAAGAAAGAGAAAGTGATAGAGAGAAAGGAGAAAGTGATAGGGAGAAGAGAGAGATATGATAAATAAATATTAAGATGAAAAAGGGCATGAAGCACTTAACCAGAGATAAAGAAGAAAATTTAAATCATAGGTCAATGTTATACCCAACTTCATGCCAAAAATTTAAAAGTTACATGAAAGAGGCAATTTCTAATATAAATTTCTCATGACCCAAATTTATTCATAGACAATTTAAATGAACCAATAATCATCGCCGAAATTTAATTCATAGTCAAATACTTTGTCCCTCAAAATGACATAAGTTCATTTCACAGTCACCTATTCCCAAACCTTCAATAACAAAAATGTTTATATCTTGGACAAATGGCTTCAGATAAAATAAGCAAGAAATTTACTTAAGTTCTTATATGATGATAATCCAATCATGATAAATAGAACAGGAAAAGACATTTTAAGAAAAAAATACTTAATATAAAAGCAAAAATTCTAAATAAAATTTAATGATTCCAGCTTTCTATAAGGCATTGACCTCAATAATGCTAGGATTTTTTAGCCTCACAAATTCTAACAGTGATATCCACCATAATAACAGGTTACAAGAAAATTTAAAACATATCAATAAATAAAGATAGAGCATTCAATAAAATCCAGCATTCACTCCTTATACATTTTTATCAAACAAGATCATAAAGGAGCTTCTTAAGCTGAAAACACAGTTCTAATATCATGAGCATTTTCAGAAAGTCAGGAAGACAATAAAAATGCTGTCCCTACTTTTCAACATTGTAGTCAATGGGGAAAAGATGTAAGAATTGTAACTTACAGATGTATTGTCTCTAAAGAAATTGCAAGTTTAACTACAAATAAGGTAGTGTGAATATGAGAGCTTAGCAAGACTCTTAGATACAAGACAAACCTACAAAAATCGATAGAGTTCCTAAAACACTGGCAATAACTAATTAGAAAATATATTAGTTAAATTACCCTATTTACAACAAAGGCAAAATCTAGAAATTAGCAAAGAATAAATAAAAAGATGTGCAAGACTTTCAGGTATAAAATTATGAAATATTTTTGAAATACATAAAAGAAGACATGGATAAGTGAAGAGTTATTTCCTTTTCATATCTGGAAGATAGAACTTCCTTCTAACTTAAAATATAGATTCCAATGAAATATCCCAACAATATTTTGAAGTGATACTTGATAAATTGATACAAAATTTTCTTTTGAAATGTAAAGGCCAAAGATGAAAAAAAAATTTTTTTAATTGAAAAACAATAGGTGGGGATTTGCCTAACCAAATATAATTATTTATAACAGAATTACTTTAGTCAAAACACTGTGCATTTAGTCCAGGTAAAGGCAAACATACCAAGGAAGCAGAACATTGGTCCCAGAAATAGATCTCTGCATATAAGAAAATATATTATATAACAGAAGTATCATTGCTATTATTGAGAAAATAAATAGAAAATCATTTTGGTTTTCCCTGTTGAAAAAATATTAGATTCCACTCACACAATTGCATGGAAATGAAGGTAAGATATATTCCAGAATTTATGGCAAAGACAACTTCAAAGATTCAAGAAAATAGGGTTAAATATATACACTTAATTTTTGATTAGTGTAAGAGTTCTTAAGATACAAAGAGAACAAATCCAAAAAGGAGGGAAGTGGATGTGGCTCAAGCGATTGGGCTCCATCTACCATATGGAAGGCCCCGGGAATAGAGACCTAGGAATTGAACCCGGGGCTTCCTGATGAAGGCAAGCTAGCCCACACCCGAGGAGAGCTGATGGCGGCCGGCACCCGCGGAGAGCTAGCGCAGCAAGATGATGCAACAAAGGGAGATAAGCAGACACAGAAAAATGCACAGTGAATGGACACAGAGAGCAGACAGAGAGCACAAGCGGTGGGTGGGTGGGGGAGTGGAATAAAAAAATAAAATAAATCTTTAAAAAAATTTTTTTTAAATTCAAAAGGGAAACACAAGCCACACACTGGAGAAATATATTTTCAATGCATTTAATGACAAAGAATAAATAGCCAGATTATATGTAAAAAATCTATAGATTAAGAAAAAGTAAACAAACACACTGTAATTTCAAGTTTCTAAATTTAATTTATTTACAAAATATCTAATTGATTGACCAAATATATTTATAATTAGTGAAAGTTTAGGTCATTTTATGTAACAAAGATTGTTTTGTTAATTTAAAATCTGGCCAAAGTAATTTCTTTCTATCATATAGTACAAGTCAAATGGATGAGAAAGAAACAGTAGCTGGAATCTCTTTGAAGTAAAGTAAAATTTTTTTAATCAGGATATTTATATAAACTTCATATTAATATTAGGATGATACATATAAAGTAACTTTGTATAACCTTTAAAGGAAGATTATTGCAGTCAGAATTCAGTATCATGGACTAGACACTGTTTTAGAAGGTAGGAATACAATTCAAAATCTCTTCAATATGTTAGGAACCAGGTTTAACATAATGAGTATAAAGAGTTAAATTGGGACAAAATCAAATTTTATAGATTTAAGAGAAAATACTATGCCCCAAAGGACTTTCACATATCACTGGTTTTTGAGTTCCATTGTGATGTTGGTTCTATAATCATATCTAAGTACTGACTTATCCAGACACAAACATTATAAGGAAAAGTCAAGAGGTGGTTGAAGAAGTGTATATTATGCAGATGGATTTTATGAGAAAAAAAAGTCAAAGAATTTGGCCTCAGATATTTATGCCAAAAAGCACCTTTCAGAATATGTAAATGAGTCAGTTTAAACTCAAGCTAAGTCCCTACAACTGCTGTGTCTACAGTGACCAAAAATATCCTCATTTCGAAAGATTAACTAAAAAAAGATCAAGGTTTATTCCAGAAAGTTCCAGTTTTAATATTATTATATGTTCTGATTCTGTTTAAACTGATATTACAGGGAATTGTTTTGTCTTTTGTAACCGATAATTCTAATAACCTCAATTAACCTCAACTCAATTAACCTATATATTTGATTCAATCATTTTGAACTTAATTCTTTTCAAATAATGTTGCAATTAGCACATATTATCTTTGTTTATGGCATCTTTATCCTCAAAGAAATATTAGAACTATCTATATTATTGCTTTAAAAATCTAATTTTTAATCTGGAATACCTTATTTAATACTCAACATTAGTATTTTAATTTGTGTAATTGTTTTCTTTGTGCCCTATTTCTTATTTAAATTTTTTGTTTACATATTTATTTCTGCTTTGAGGTATTTTAAGTAGAATATATTATGAGTATCCTGTTAGCAATGAAGAAATTGCTGCAAAAAGATTAAATGATTATCCAAGGATTATATGTTGTATTAGCTACTTAGTATCACACACAAATAAGGGTCTAGTCAAACAGTGAGTCAATCCTGATATGGAATAACCAAAGAACAACTGCTTGTTTCACTTGGTAACTGATTCTTGCACAACTCTTTGAATCCATTAAACGGTTTAAAGTCAACTGGTTAATTACCTGAACTATATCCAACCAGCTATCCTACCATCATCAAGTAATATCACAAGGCATTGTCCTGACTAACTCAACTTCGTCTTACCTACAACATGTGCCTCCTCTGCCAAGTATTTCTTACTTATTTAAATGCATACTCTTCATGTTGAGGAACTATAGGGAAGGAAAGAATAACGAGGCTCACATAGGTAGGCATAGCAGAAAGAGTAGATAAAGGCAGTATGACAATATCAGATACGTAGTACATTGTATTTAGCATATATAAAAGACAAAGGATCATGAAGATGAAATGATGACAGAATGAGGCAGGAAAAATGAATGCATTTATTCTGCACTGGAAAAAGAGAATGCTATCTGGTCCCTTTTTGTGTTTTTAGTGTCCAATTAGCAAACTTTCCTTTATTCTTGTGAGCATCAAAGTCCTATGGGAATCTTGCCAAGGAAGGATTGCAGAGTCAAGAATTTTGCATCAAACATTTCAGTCATGCAATAAACACTTATATTATGAACTAGAGCCATTTTAAGTCTATACTTACACGCTTTTAAAGCATAATTGCATTTGTTTTTTTTATTGACCTAATGGGGATAAAGCAGGGGAGGGAAAAGTACGTCTGCCTAAGTGTATAGTGGTATGGGCTTATGCATGTGTGTGCATATGTGTTATGGAAAAAGCACTGTGCTCATTAGCTCGGGACACTAGCATCAGCTTTGAAATAACCAGCTATAAACTAAGTAGTTCACTTAGCTTTTATGCATATTTTTAACTGATTGGGACAAATTAATTATAACAATCTGAAGATGATGTGCATATGCATTCAATGTCTAGTGGGTCGGTTCTAATGTGTTTTTCCACCTGTGTAAAGTAGTAGTAGCTCGTGGGACAGGGATTTCACTTCAGATTTTGTCCTAAACAATCTAAAAGTGAAAGCTGTAAATTTGATTTTCCTGTCATTTTGCAATAACATTTAAAATTGTTTTAATATGAATAACAATTTTTGAGTGTTGATAAAAAGTTCTGGGCATATTCTGGGCACAGAGGCTCCAAAGATGAACAAGACAAAATACCTGTCCTCAATAAAATGGCTAATCTATAGTAAGTGTTTGATTTATATCTGTCACTGCTCTAAGCACTTCTTATGTAGTGTTAAATTTAATTTTCACAGCAATCCTTTTTTATTATTGTGAGGTTTCAAAGCATAGAAAGTGACTTCCTCATGTCACACAACTCTTAAGAGGTGGATTTGGGACTCCAAATCCAGGTTTCCCTGGGCAGGGTGGCTTTACAACACGAGTTCTTAGCCACGGTGCTGTCCAGATTCCCTCATACCAAAACTCACGTGGGATCTGCTAGGAATAACACTGCTAATGTGCATATTCTACAAAAATAGGTTTCATTACCTCCTTTTTAATGTAAAGTCTTCCCATGTTATTAAATATTGAATACTACTCCAGAGTTTGTGAGATGACTATCAATTTTCTAGCAGTGTTCAGTCTATTTACTTAACATAACTAGCTTAATTTAGGAAACACATTAATATAATTCATGATTTAATGATTGGCTTGAACAAATGGAAATCTCAGTGGTTATATTGTATAAGCCCAATCATAATGATTCTGTTTGTCTAGGCAATTTAATCAAAGTAATAGAACCTACCTATAAAGCATAAAATGTGATATGCTATATTGTTTTTATGTATAAAAACTTAAAAACTTCTATCTGTAATAGCAGTAATTATGTGGTGTGTCTAAGAGTGGTTAAAGCTTTGAAGCTCTATCTCAGGTTTACCAATTTCTAGGGAGTGTGCACTTAAACAAATGATTTCACCTCACTTTCATAATCTGTGAAGTGGATCTAATAATAGTATCTACCTCATATGAGTGTTGTGAAGATTAAAAGATAATTTATTTGTTTCTTCCACAAGTATTTATTGAGCCCTATACTGTGCTAAGCACTGATCTGGGCACTATCATACAATAGAGAAAATAAAGTTCCAGCTATCATGAAGTTTATATACTACTAGGGGTTAGGTAGCTCATAAACAAATGGATATTTAATATTATAATAAGCAAAATATAGATAATACATAATGGATATAATACACTTAGCTGAGTGATCATCATGTAGCAAATACAAAATATGATTGGTTACAAAAGTAATGACAGTAATTATTACTATGATTTATTTCATATATAAGGCTAGCACATTCTATGTGCCAAAGAAGCAAATGTGACAAGGACAACAAAATAAAGCAGGAAAACAAAAATCAGTAGTATTCAGCTTCTCCCTTGCCAAGTGCTTAAAATAGCAGCTTTGGGAGGCATTCTGAAGAGAATGCCGATTCTTGGAACATATATGTTCAGTTGATTACTTTCTTTTCTCTTTTTAAAGACAAGGCAGAGATTCCTAAACAGCTACTCCACACTCCTGCCCTTCTCTGACTTTGCTTGAAAACAGCGTTTACAACACTGAAAAATCATTAATGACACTCCCCTCACCAGGCCCACCAGCAATTTACATTTTATCAATGAAATCAACAGTCTGGAAAAGTCAGTGTTGCCTAGGAAATGGCAAGCTGTCTGCTTCAACAATTCAGTACAGGGAATTTTTTCATTCCAAGTGTCTGCAATGCTTATATGTGGAGTCCAAAATGAAGGGCTCCAGTAGCAAAGGTTCATAGATAATAAATTTATTATTATACAAGTGATCTATGCCAATGGTTAAAAAAAATTTTTGACAGTAAAGGAGGGTTGTAGAGTGAGTAATGAAATTCCCATTGCCTCTCTCTGGTTTCTAAGTCCCAATCTCCAGCATTAACTACGATCCTAAGTTCTCTGGGGGTTCTCATTTCAACCTTTTAAGTAAACTTTAAATATATATACATATAAAATGCTGCTCACCTTGGAAAATCTGTTGAAAATTTCTCAGTTATCAATCCTTGCTTTGCATATTCAAGGATGGAGTCAGTCCCAATTCTGCAAGAGTAAAAAGAAAATTACCTTGAAAGAGTATACAATTTAATTTTATGACCATAATTTAAAAATAGGTCAACTCTTTACGTAGGTGACTTGCGATTCTTACCTTAATTTTGCATGATTTTTTCCATTTTATTGATGGAGACTTGAGGTTTTAACCCCCATCTTCACAAAACTTATTAAGTGAACTTGCTTTGAAAGCCAGATTATCTGGCCCAAATCCTACTCTTCACACAAACTCATTACTTGCCATGAGGTCATCTTGTTGGTGCTGCTTTCATAACCCTAAAAGCCAGTAGGTAGTTGTAGTACAGTGAGAGGGCTCACGACCAGATCCCTTTAAGAAAGATGTTTATAAAACACCTAGAAGATTCTGTATACAAGATAGAAGCTGGTTCTAGTTGTACTCAGAGCTGATAAAAATATTCACAACTTTTATTTTTTTCAAAAGATCTTGTGAACAAACATTGAGAGTAAGAAAGTTCCATTTCAAATTGACAACGTGGTTAACAGGGCTGGGAAAAGCCTGCAGAGAGGGAAGAAAGACTCTTTCAAACAGACATCTCTACTTCCTGAGCAAAATGTCGGTACAACCTGGCCTACGATGGAAAGATTTACACTTGTGTAAATTGGCTTCTGAAAAGTTAAAATAGTTTAAATAGCTGGACTTCAGAAACTGAGAACTGAGAAGGAGACCAGGTCATTTGATCGGTGCTTTAAGATCTGTGTCTTGGTGAGGGGACAGGCTGTGAGGCTGGGGTTGAGCCTTGGTTCAGCCACTTACCAGCTGGATGAGCTTCTACAAACTACTTACCTGCTTTAAGCCTCAATTGCTTCACCTGTAAAATGGGGATAAAAACAGAGCTTACTTCACAGAATAATGGAATAGAGAAAATCTTTAGTTGGTCAGTGTTTGATCCATAATAAGCACACTGGAAACATTCACTCATTATTTAATTTTACTAAGTTTCAACCAAACCACTGCCTTCAACATAGCTATAATAAAGCAGTAATTATAACACTCAAAAAGGAAGTTTTGTTTTCCTTTTCAATGAAGCCAAAGATTCATCAAAAATCACCATAAAAAAGGAAAATTGCTTTATTGCAGATGTATTTAGCTTTAGCCTAAAATTGCTGAGACAAAGTTCTATAGTAATAGACAACCGAAGAATAGAAAGAATTACTGAATTATTAACGAAGGTCATATTTGATGTGGTAGGAAATACAAAGATGTCACTCAACTGAAAAAAAGGAATCTATATTCTAAAATATAAATACAAAAGCTTTGTGACATTGAATTTTTACCACTAGGCTCTAGAAGTACAAAAGGAGTCATAATTTCTTTTAGTATTACAGATGTGTAAGAGAGAGCATTTGGTCCTTTTATACCTACCATTTCATTCTCTCATTCATTCATTCAAAAATATTTATTAATCACCTAACATGTGTCAGATGTTGGACCAAGTGCTGGGAACTGAGCAGTGAACAAGACACAGCCCTTGACCTCATGGAGCCTAAAATCTAATGAGGGGATACAAATGATTTTAAAACTTGCACATCAAAATCTTACATAATACTCATTAAGGCAAATAGAAAACATTAAAGTAGTGTGCTTCTTACCCAGTTAAGTGAATATGCTAACTAAGGGAGGAAATATGCCAGGGAGTGCTGAAGTACAATAATAGCACTGAAATCACTTTTTTATAGGATATGCACTCAAGTATCACTGCAAGTAGGGTGTGAATGGTTATATAACACTCAATTATATAGAATCCTGAAGTTAAACAGCTGAGTTCTTTTTTTTAGATGGTAACTCCAGAAAACAGATTAAAACCTGAAGAAAGCTGGCTAGCACCATCCCTGATACGTGATATATACTCAATAAATATCCTAGGGATGAGGTTAAGTTTTCTGCTGTTTGATGGATGAAAAAGCAGTAACATATCCAAACCCTTCCATAATTAAAACCATATTTTATGCCCAAAGGAGACAACTATAAAGCTTAGACAAAATGGCTTCAGTCAGAAGAGAAACGGGGCATCATGAAAATACAGTCAACCATCACAGTGATTAGGATGGTGCCATGAATATCACTTGGGCAGTTTATAAATCTATGCATTGACTTATGCTGATTTTAAGTTAAGAAACAAAATTTCCAGACAAAAGCTATTGTTCAAGGAAATATATTTCTGGACAATGAAAGCTTTATTCTATACAATAAAAGACATTTTATTTCATCAATTGTTTATTGACTTCATGCTGAATTTGAGACAATTTAATTCATTACATTAATCATAATGGAAAAACTAGAAAAATAATGTTATCTGTTTGAAATTATTAAATTAACCACCAGGTGGAGCTCCTTGAATTCACCGTATAGTGGTCAAAACTAGAAAAATTGTTCAGATTGGTCAAATTTAGAAAAATTACCATGCTTTTTTTTCTGATGAGTTTTTTATTAATTTCTTTATTTTCAATATGTAGAGAATGCTTATGAATCATAAGAGATTGGCTTTTATTAAAGAAAAGATACCAAATTACTTGATTAGTATGAAACTTTGTTAGCAAACTGGTTTCTAATATCAAAGTACATTTCCTATTACTTAAAAATTTACCAAGAATACATGTTCTACTAATATATTTATAAAACTATGTAACTATAAGTGAAATTGCAAATAGAGGAGAAAAATCTGTTAAACTTGCCTATCAGTTTTCTTACTAGTACTGATTATTTTTTAAATGCTTTTTTCTCCCTTTGCTTGTTTTTGCATATGTGTTTGTGTCTGTGTGTGTGTGTATGTATATGCTTTATTGCAGAACTTGAAATTAAAAAAGATGAAAAGATGTCCAAAGCAGGTAAGGCATTGTGTAAGATTTACATGCAAATGGATGTTCTCTTTGGTCTGAATAAGACTAGTTTTACAAACATGGCTTATAAGACATTGAAAGGACCAAATCATTGAAAAAATACTGGTCCACTCTCTCCATACATTTTAAATTTATAAATAATAAACTTACTTCTATGATCAAGTTAAAATAGACTCTTGGTTTCCTGATAGCAGACTCTGGGTAAGTGCATCAAAGTGCTGGCCCTGTTAGCACATGCTGTGCCTTATCTGTCTATGGGGCAATCCAACCTTGTTTGTAAAACTCTAAGAGGGCAACTTGAAATTCAGAGGCTGATGAGAAATGCCTAAAATTTATCCTTATTGTTGGTCAATCCATGTGAAATCACCTATATTCACCCATTTTTGATGCATAGATCAATATTTTCATACGGTTCAACCTACCAGACTCAACCTTGAATTACCATTAATTGAATATCCAAATATTCCTTGGAGAGGTAGACTATTAACTTATTGGCCATTAATTTGTCAACTGCAATACTTTTAAAATAGACTTTCTGAAAACAGGTTTTGCAAGAGATGAAGACACTAGTTGGCCACTCTAAAGGCAGGGGTTGAAAATTAGAAGTGAAATCATAGAATAGGAGAAAGTGAAGGAGAAGGAAATTGTGAATCCTGAGAATTCCAATGAATTACAATCTTTCTAGGACTCATACTATTCCAAGTACTTCATGGCTATATAAAGAAAATTTGTATGTCTATATCTATCTATGCAAAAGATGCTTATATCTATATTTATATTTCTCCATACTGGGAAAGTGGTACTACATACATGCAGGCATTCATATTCTTGTGTTCAAATATTTGCTTTCCTCATTCTTATAAATTTTAAACAATATTTAAGTAATTCTTTTTCATCATTGTATTTACATATTACACATTAAGCTGAATTACTATTGTCATTTCTCTTCAAATTAATACCAACATATCAAAAGGAATTGGTGAGAGTTGTTTTCCCATTTTTAGTGAATGAACATAAACATTTATCTGAATTTATATAAACTGAAACTGTGCATTCTCTGGAAGATTAATGAAAAATGAGTGCTTTTCAAATGTAAGAAAGAAAATCCTTAATAGATATCAAATGATTATAACAGCTATAACTAAATTTTAGGTATGTTTACAGAAAAGGAAAAGCTGCTTATAGAAAATATTCCATGACTGTTAGCCCTCCTACTGGCAAAGCCTACTCATAAGATAAAAGGTGCTTTGGGTCATCCCCTCCTATAATGATAACATTTAATTTATGCTTTATTTTACTTTTGGTATATGTGGAAAAGTAAATACATGCATTATAAAACTTCTGTTAAAATTTTACATGATAGTTACTTTTACCTCCATATAAGGAAAGAGAAATCAGCATTAATGGCATATTATATTGTAAAATATAATCATCACCACTTTACTGAAAACATAATTTAGGTTAATATTATATGCCCAGAATTGTGCTTGGAGATACAACATTTACAAACAAGTGATAAGAAAGTTTTCATCTAGGTATTATAATAATTAGGCAGGGAAAATAAGTATGGAGGGGTAGCAATGTCCTCAGGTTATTTACAATTAATACATCTTGTTTAATATCAAACTTATTCATAGCTCTAAACAATGCTCAATGTGGAATTATTAGGAATTGAATTTTTTAAAAACCACACAACCTTGCAACCCATTGAAAAGTACTAATGTCATATTGGCACATTTTCTTTCAGGCTTTTGAACAAAAGTATAATCTCTGTACTGTGGCATAACTATTTTTGTAATTTTCAAGCTGTTTCAGAGCAAAAGAATAGATGTTGGTGATAACTCCAATGTATCAAACATGAGAGGCTGGAGAAGGTGATAACTTATAGAAGTTGCAAAGAGAATCCAGGTGGGGCTGGATTCTGGTGGGACATTCTTGCAGAGATTTCCCGTATGCTCTTGGGAATATTCTCTTTGAATCTTCAGAATAGTTTGTATTCATGAGTTTAGAGGTGATGATAGAAACCAAAGGAGTGGGATTCAAGAAAAGAATTTCTTCAAGAAAAATGTGCATAGAGAGAAAAGGGAATTGGGACAGCTTTGAGGAAAAGTAAAAGAATTGGTAAAGACAATTAAAAAGGATTGCCAGGACCAGGAAATTCAGTGTATCAGCATCCCAAAGCAGAGACAGTTTTGAAAAGGAGTGAGAATACAGCAATATCATTGCCTCGAAAGGTCAAGGCGCAGGCATGATGACTGAGAAAAAGCCATTATATTTGATGAAAGCCCGTCATTTTGTGACCTTTTGAAGAGCATTTTTAGTAAAATGGTAGAAGCAAAAGCTAGTTTATAAAGATTAAGGGAATATTTAAATAAGAAGTAGGGGCACAGAAAAAAAACATTTTTTTTTCCAGGAGTTTGATGTTAAAGGAAAGACAGTGAAAAACTTATACTCCAGTGGGTAAAATGAATGAAATATTTTTGTTGCTTTCATTTTTAAGATAAGGCAGAGTATTCTGGAGAGCAGAGGGTTACAAGGTATTCACAGAGGAAGAGATTAATTAAGAGAGAACTATCCTGAACATAAGAAGTTGGGATACACACTATAGGTGGAGGGAATTAAATTAATTAAGAGGAACTAAAAATTTCCCCTGAGTTTTGAGGGAATAATGGAAGGAGGGATTAAGTTGAAGCTGAATATATATCAGGGTGCTACTGCTGAGCAAACTTTTCTCTTAAGATTGCTCCTGTCAAGGTGACCTATAGCATGTTTGTCACCAAATCCGAAGGCTGGCTTCTCACTTGGTATTATGGTGACCCCTACACAATATTTCACAATGTTTATCACCTTTTAATTCTAAAAAACAAACAAAGAAAAAATGCCTATCTTTGGCAAAAAACAAACATTTAACCCATAACTGTTAAAAATAAAACAGAAACAAAAGATGATTACATTTTTAAATACTGGGGCAACATCATAACACGTGTTTATTTTTAACAGAACATATTGTTTGCCACTAAATTCCTACCCACGCCCTCAATAAAAATGACAAACAAGTTATGCATTTCATTAAGTAATTGGGGGATGGCTAAGTGTTCTTTTCAAGAAGAAATATGCATTAATTATACCTGGTAATATGATTAAAAACAAAAGAGGTATACATCAGTAATAAACAATAGTGATTCATTTTTTCTTATTCATCATGAAAATTAATATCCACAAACAAAATGCTCAGAGTTCTCTAATTCCATTTCTCACTGCTGAATCAACAGCTTTACCTTGTTATTCTGCCTGTACCTTACTTTGCTCAAAATTGAACTCTATGTTTCCTCCATTGTGCTTTTTCTTTTGTTACTTATCTGAAAAATGGCATGCCATGACTCATCACTCAGACATATTGACTTCAACTTATTAGTCATTTACAGCTGCTTCTTTTCCTTCAGACCCCAATATCCAAGTATATACTACATTCTTTGTCTGATTTTCATTGTCTTTTGCCTGGATAAAGATACAAACCCATTAACTGGCCATCTTGCTCCCTTCTCCTCTTCAAAGATCCATCCCAAACCTATGCTAGTTAAATATTCTTAACAGAAATATTATAATTTCAGACCACTGTGTAAAATCCTGAGGAGTCCACATTGCCTGCAGAATTTGGTCCACATTTTTTACCATGGATCTCTACATTCTGCTCACTACCTTTCCTGTCTCAAACACAACCATATGCCATTGGGAAATCTGTATTTAGCCAGGGAAACCATCTGCCATTTCCTGAACCTGCCAAGTTTCTCTTATAGCCCATGCTTTCATTCAGACTGCTTCCTTTTCATTCGTCGAGGATCAGCTTAAATACCATCTTCACCTTAAAACCTTTTGCAATTTCCTATTCAAAATTAATTTCTATTTCCCCAGTTTTTCTACATTTCTTTTTTTTCTCTATCTAAAGCACCTATAACATTTACGTGTGTTAAAGCTATGTATTTAAATTTTGCATAAGTACTGAAATCATGTATTGGTTGCATTTGTATCAATAGCAATGACTAATGTATATCTTTTCATAGTAGTAAAAATATGTAGACAAGTAGTAGATGTAAAAAAATCTTATTAAATGAATGTGAATGAATGTATAACAAAGATTTTAGGTCAATATTGTATATTAGCCTACATTCGCAAAGAAGAATATTTAAACTTTCAAAGACTGAGTTATTTTCCTCAAACTTCAAAGCACAGAATTTACAGAATTAGATATTCTATCTTCACTAGATAGACAAAGCATTTGCTCATTCATTTATTTTTTGTAGTACCAGCTTTTGAACTCAAGGAATTTATAACTTGAAAGGCTAAGATACATAGAAAATAACCTGATACTTAGGATTTTTTATATAATGGGAATGAATAAAGGTAGCTTTATAGAAAAGGAAGCATTTGAGCTGTACATTGAGGATTGGAAATATTTTCATAGGTACAAAACAAATTAGGTACAAACAGTGAGAAAATTTGTAGGAAGAAATCAATAGAAATACTGATATAAAGAAAGAGGGATTTAAAATGCAATATTTGATATTTGAAATATCCCTAACATTGTCCATGACAGGTTTGCTTGTCATCTTAATAGGAGGGACTTGTTATTCTTTCCCGAAAGTATATGGTTCCAATGATTAATTTCAAAAGTTTTTGAAAGTAATTTTTAAGATTTTTAATTTCAAATGTCTTAGAGATGACATCCTTATTGCATACAGAAACATATTTTTCTTCACCAAAGTGTTGAGTTGCTAGTTATTGTTCATGAGTGATTAATTTCATTGGTTAGAGTCTTTTATCAATGGACCCAACATCATGGGTTAATTCTTTTGCCCTTATTGAGGCCACACAGTTGTCTAACCCTAGACTTAGGAGAATTTACATTTTGTTCCCAGAGATGTGGATAAGACAATATAGATTTAACTAAATTTAGTTCAGCTGGGTGTTTTTAACCACTCAATGTCTGTAGAGCACAGTGCCAGGTTACACTTGTTTACTCTCACTACATTATGCTGCCCCTTATATATTTCTTCCCATTGTTTCCATTTGTTTAAACTCTCCAACCTCCAACCCCTCCCTCCAGAGACATTTAAATAGGATCACCATTTATTTTTTATATTTAAATATAGTTTTATTAATTAAAAATTCAACTTACTCTCAACTTTTCCATTTAATTCAATAAATACTACTGAATGTCTACTGTGAGTCAAGTATGATCACCATTTCTATTGGTTTTTGTCTCTTCAGTTGTTTTGAATCTATTTTCACTTCAAGCCCAGGTTAAATGGGTCCTTCCTTGTTACCTTGCCTTCAATCTTGTCAACAAACTTCCCTGTCTGTCCTCTAGCAGAGACACACACCATGAGTTCTCCAGCCTTCTTATGTTTGCTCATGTTTTCCTCAAGCACATTATGTGGTATCCTCTTTGCTACATGGGTTTCTTCTCACTTTCTGTCTCAACTCCTATGTTATCTCTCTGCTGGGATCTGTGTAGCCTTATCTAATTTCTGAGGCAGAAGATAACTCAAAAGCCACCCTATAGAGCGGATGTAGCTCAGTGGTTGAGTACCTGCTTACCATGTACAAGGTCCCGGGTTCAATTCCTGGCACCTCCTAAAAAAAAAAAAAAAAGGCACCCTAGCCACAAAGATCAACATTATTATCTTTATGGAAAGAAAAGCATAGTGTTAATACTTGCAAAAGAAGTAGTCTATTATATATTTTTTTATTGAAGTGTATCATTTACACATGAACATATAAAAAACAATAAGTGTATAGTAAAAGTTGTGAACTTACAAAATAAACATGTATAACATCATACAGGGGGCCCATACATCACCCTTCCACCAACACCTTGCATCCCTGTGATACATTTGTTACAAAACTATGCAATAGAATTGTCAAAATCTTACGACTAACTATAGTCCATATCTTACATGTGTAGTATTTTCCCCCAACCTACCCTATTATTTTTTTAAACATATTTTTATTACAGAGATTGTGATCTGACAAAACAATCATGCACATGTGTAGAATTCCCATACAACACCCCTTCACCAACACACCACACTGTGGTGGGAAATGTGTTATAGATTTTGAGATAATATCATTACCACCAACCATGGTCCATAGTGTACTTTTGGCAACTTTTTCCATACCCCCTGTATTAGTCAGCCAAAAGTACCCCGAAATCTGTTGGCTTCTATAAAGGGTATTTCTTTAGAATAAAAGCTTACAGTTGCAAGACCCTAAAGAGGCCAACTCAAGGTACCATAAGAGGTACTTCCTCAACCAAAGTCTGTTGCCCTGTGTTGAAGCAAGATGACAGTCGATGTCTGCGAGGGTTCAGCTTTCCTCTTCCTCTTAAGGCTCCATGCCCAGCTTCTTTCTATCTCAGCTGCAGGCTGGCATAAGGCTCGTATCTCTCTCTCCTATGGTTGTTTCTTTCCGGGCTCAGATGCTCTGCTCTCTTCACAAGGTCAGCTGTAGATTATCAGGCTCATCTCTCTTCCTGGAGCTGTAGGATACTCTGTGTATCTTCTCTGTGTGAGAGTCTGTTTTATCCCCACCAAGGTGGTGAGGACTCAAACCTACATGCCCTAATGATATAATCAAATCAAAGTCCTAATCTTAACATAATTTAATCACAGATATCTCAGCTGAATCTAATACAAAGGGTATCATGCACAGAGGAACTGACCAGTTTACAAACATAATAATCAAATATCTTTTACTGCCCATCAGCAGTGAAGTTGCATTGAACACAGCAGAGGCTGGTTCTCCTCCTCCACTGGTGGTGGAAGCCGCCTGGGAGATATTTTGTGGCTGGAGTTGGAAGCTCCATTTCCCAAAAACAGGGGAGAAAAGGATGGTTGGGCAGACTTCAGCTACCAATTATTAAATTTGGCTGGCTAAAGTAAAATCCTAAGGACAGCTAAAGTTTGAACCTGTCCAAGTCAGAAAGAGGCTGGTAGCCACCATTTTAACTCTGCCCCTGGCATGAGGAGAAGCAGGACTGAATGAAAATCACAGTGATGGTAGGGACTGGCTTCTTTCCATCAGATTGGACTGCATTCCCAGTGTAGGCTCCAGTCCCATCTCTGGCAGGGAGGAAGCTGGCATGACGGGCACCAGCCTCTCTGGGAAACTGCAGGTGCTTTCACCTACCACAGAATGGTAGACAGACACCTTCGACACCATCCTCGCACTCCAATAATATAGGAGAAGAGCTATGTTTCTTCGGCCTCTCTGGCAACTGATGGCACTTTCGGTCTGCACAAACTGGTTTGTTAAGTGCCTTCGATTCCATCTTCACCTCTGTTCCCCCCATAGGATAGAAGGAGGCTGGTGTTTCCTCAACCTATTTGGGCAACTGCAGGCACTTTCGGCTTGCACAAACTCGACTGTTGGATGCCTGTGGCCCCACCCTCACCCCCAATAAGACAAGAGGTGAGTGGTGTACAGGTAACTGCAGGTGCTTTTGGCCCACACGCTGAATAGTTGAACACCCATAGCTCTGTCCCCTCCCCCAAGTAGGATAGGAGGGGAGCTGGGTTTCCTTAACCTTTCTGGGCAATGGCAGGCATTTTCGGCCTCCATGGATTAGGCTGATGGGTACCAGTGGATCCACCTGCACCTCCAAAAAGGATAGGAAGGAGCTAGTGTTTCCTAAGCCTTTCTGGGCAATGGCAGGAACTTTAGGCCTGTCCAGACTGAACTCTTTGGCACCTGTGAATCTACTCCACCTCCCAATAAGATAGGAGGGGGCTGGTGTTTCCTCAGTCTCTCTGGACAATGATAGGAACTTTTGGCCTACAGGGACTGAACTATTGGGTGCCTGTGGTTCTATCCACATGCCTTAAAGGACTGAAAGGGCAGTACTCCTCAGCCTCTCAGGGCAACTGCAGCCAAAATTGGCCCACACAGATTAGATTGTTGGGCACTTCAGAGGGTGCATCCTCTGTGCAGGGGAGGAAGGAGGCTGGTGCTACATCAGTCTGCCTGGGCAACTGCAGTCATTTTGGACCTATATGGCATATATTTTTGCCCACACCTGAAGCTCCATCAATGCCTTATTCAGCAGAGGGAGGAGCATGAAGCTTCATCAATCTCTCTGAGAACAGTCTTGGCCTGCATGACTTGAATTATTACACATAGCTGCAGGTCTGTCCCTACCCCTGGCAGAGGAGAAAGGTGGAGAAACTTCATCAGTTGCTGGGGCAATGAGGGCAGCTTCAGTTTCCACAGTTTATAGTACCAACAATATATTCAGCTCCTACTATACAACTAGCAAGGGAGAAAGGGCAAGAAAGCCCTAAACTAAAGAGAGAAACTGTGCCCAGAAAAAATGTGTCTAGTAAGCCAGATGCCAAGACACCAACAAAAAAAATTAAATCCATACCAAGAAACAGGAAGTTATGGCACGTTCAAAGGAACAAGATAAGCCTCCAGATGACATAAAGTAGTTGAGATAACTAATCATAGATGTTCAAGCAAATCTCCTTATTAAATTCAATGAGATGGCTAAAGAGATTAAGGATATTAAGAACACACTAGATGGACACAAAGAAGAATTTGAAAGTATATGTAGAAAAATAGCAGATCTTATGGGAATGAAAGGCAAAATAAAGGAAATTAAAAATACACTGAAGGTGTATAACAGCAGATTTCAGGAGGCAGAAGAAAGGGTTGGGGACCTTGAAAACATGGCCATCCAAAAGCAAACATACAAAAAGAACAGATAAAAGAGTGGAAAAAATTGAACAGGGTCCCAGGGAACTAAATGACAGCAAGAGACATGCAAACATAAGTGTCTTGAGTGTCCCAGAAGAAGAGGAGAAGAGAAAAGGGGCAAGAGGAATATTTGAAGAAATAATGATAGAAAATTTCCCAACCCCATTGAAGTCCCATCCAAATAAATCTAAATAGACCAACTAATTGACACATACTAATCAGAATGTCAAATGCCAAACACAAAGGGAGAATTCTGAGTGCAGCAAGAGAAAAGCAATGCATAACATATAAGGGATACCCAATAAGATTAAGTGCCAATTTCTCCACAGAAACCATGGAAGCAAGAAAGCAGTGGTATATTTAAGATATTTCAAGAAAAAAACTGCCAGTCAAGAATCTTATATCCATCAAGATTGTCTTTCAAAACTGAGGGCGAGTTTAGAATATTCACAGATAAACAGAAACTGAGAGAGTTTGTAACCAAGAGACTGACTTTGCAGGAAATACTAAAGGGAATGTGACAGCCTGAAAAGAAAAGACAGGAGAGAGAGGCTTGGAAGAGAGTCTAGAAATGAAGAATATATCAGTAAAAGTAACTAAAAGTGTAAAAAGAGTGGTGAAAATAAAATATGACAGATGAAACCCAAATGTCAAGAACTGCCTTTACAGTAATAACATTGAATGTTAATGGATTAAACTCTCCAATCAAAAGACAAGACTGGCAGAATGGATAAGAAAATATGAGTCATCTATATGCTGTCTACACGAGACTCATCTTAGACCCAAGGATACCAATAGATTGAAAGTGAAAGGCTGGAAGAAGACATTTCACACATGCAGTAACCAAAACAAACAAACAAACAAACAAACAAAAAAAAAAACTGGAGTAGCTATATTTATATCAGAAGAAATAGACTTTAAAAGCAAAACTGTTATTAAAGACAAGGAGGGACATTATATATTAATAAAAGGGGTAAATTCTCCAGGAAGAAATAATCTTATTTATTATAATAAATATCATAAATGCATATGCACCTAACCACAATCCCACAAGATACATGAGGCAAACACTGGAAAAACTGAAGGGAGAAATAGATATCTCTATAATAATAATTTGAAGCTTCAATACAAAACTCTGCATTGGATAGAACATCTGAGCAGAGGATCAATAAAGAAGCAGAAAGTTTGAATAATATGATAAATGGATTAAACCTAATAGACATATATATTCTTCTCAAGTGCTCATCAGTGTGTTTTTCCAGGATATACCATATGTTGGGTCACAAACCAGATCTCAATAAATGATCAGCAAGATCAAAATTATACAAAGTAGTTTCTCTGATTATAATGGAATAAAGTTGGAAATCAATCAGAGGAAGAAAAAGGGAAAATTCACCAATATATGGAGATTAAACAACACCCTCTAAATAATCAGTGGGTCAAAGAAGAAATTTCGAGAGAAACCAATAAATATCTCAGGATGAATGAAAATAAGAACACAACATATCAGAACCTATGCGATGCAGTGAAGGCAGCACTGAGAGGGAAATTTATAGCCTTCAGTGCTTATATTAAAAAAGAAGAAAGAGCTAAACTTGAAGACCTAACTGCACACCTAATGAAACTAGAAAAAGAAGAGCAAACTAATCCCAAACCAAGCTGAAGGGAAAAAATAGTAAAGATTAGAGATGAAATAAATGAAATGGAGAATGAAAAAATAATAGAGTATCAACAAAACCAAAAGTTGGTTCCTTGAGAAGAGCAACAAAATTGATAAACCCTTAGCTAGACTGAAAAAGAAAAAAGAGAGAAGACACAAAAAAATAAAATAAAAAAATGAAAACAGGGACATTACTACTGACCCCACAGGAAAAAAAATCATAAGGGAATACAATGAGCAACTCTATATTAAAAACTAGACAGTGTAGATGAAATGGAAATATTCCTAGGACTCTATGAACAACCTACCCCGAAGAAATAGAAGACTTCAACAAACTGGTCACAGGTAAAGAGATTCAAACAGTCATCAAACACCTCCCCAAAATGAAAAGCCCAGGACAAATGACTTTACAGGTGAGTTCTACCAAGCTCTTCCAAAAAGTTGAACAAGAAGGAAAGCTACCAAACTAATGCCTTGAAGCCAATATCACAATACCAAAGCCAGGTGTATTAGTCAGCAAAATGGGTGCTGATGCAAAATACCAGAAATCTGTTGGCTTTTTTAAAGGGTATTTATTTGGAGTAGAAGTTTATAGTTACCAGGCCATAAAGCATAAATTACTTCCCTCACCAAAGTCTGTTGCCACATATTGGAGCAAGATGTCTGCTGATGTCTGCAAGGGTTCAGGCTTCCTGGGTTCCTCTCTTCCCGGGGCTGTTTCTCTCTGGGCTCACCTGCTCTGCTCTCTTCACAAGGCCAGCTGTAGACTATCAGGAGAACAGCTCATCTCTCTTCCTGGGGCCTCTGCTGTGTCTAATGGAGCCTTCTCACCTTCCTCACATATCTGCTTCTCTGTGTGTTTGCTTCCCAGGCTCCAGGATCAAAACTCTCACCTCCCTTCTCTGACATGTGGTTTCTCTGTGAGACCCGCCCACCAAGGGGGTGGGGACTCAACATCCTACTGAATTGGCTCAATTAAAGCCTTAATTATTATTTAATCAAGTAAAAGTGAAACGTCTCAATCCAATATAATCTAACCAGTTTAAAAACGAACCAGTTTACAAACATAACCTGATATCTGTTTTTGGAATTCATAAACAATGTCAAACTGCTACATCAGGTAAGGATATTACGATAAAAGAAAATTATAACCTAATTTCCCTAATGAATATGGATGCAAAAATCCTCAACAAAATATTTGTTAATTGAATCCAATAACACATTAAAAGAATTATTCATCATGATCAAGTGGGTTTTATACCAGGCATACAAGGGTGGTTCAACGCAAGAAAATTAATCAGAATAATACACCACATTAATAAATCAAAGAAGAAAAATCACATGATCTTAATTGATGCAGAGAAGCCTTTTGACAAAATACAGCATCCTTTCTTGATAAAAATACTACAAAAGATAGGAATTGAAGGAAATTTTCTCAATATGATAAAGGCCATGTATGAAAAAACCCACAGAAATCTGTACACAATGGTGAAAAACTGATAGCTTTCCCAAGACATGGATGCCCACTGTCACCACTGTTGTTCAATATAGTGCTAAAGGTTCTAGCTATAGCATTCAGGCAAGAAAAAGAAATAAAAGGCATCCAAATCAGAAAGGAAGACATAACATTTTTGCTATTCACAGATGATATGATCCTATACCTAGAAAGTTCCGAAAAATCTACAACCAAGTTGCTAGAGCTAATAAACGATTTCAGTATAGTGTCAGGATACAAGGTCACAATGCAAAAATCAGTGGTCTTTC
This sequence comes from Cabassous unicinctus, assembly GCA_029593785.1. Taxonomy (NCBI): domain Eukaryota; kingdom Metazoa; phylum Chordata; class Mammalia; order Cingulata; family Chlamyphoridae; genus Cabassous; species Cabassous unicinctus. The sequence goes on from JAQZBX010004827.1 coordinate 36,335, forward strand.
TATAAATTAGTAATGTGTAATCTGAAGAGGAATTCAGAAAAAATTTCCATTTACAATAGCAACTAAAAGAATCAAATATTTAGGAATAAACTTAACCAAAGATATAAAGCACTGTTATTCAGAAAGCTACAATGCATTGCTAAAAAAATTTTTAGAAAAGACCTAAATATTTGGAAGACCATTCCATGCTCATGGATTGGAAGACTAAGTATATTTAAGATGTCATTTCTACCCAAATTGATATACAGATTCAATGCAATCCTGATAAAAATTCCACCAGCATTTTTTAAGTAAACGGAAAATACAATTATCAAATTTATTTGGAAAAGTAAGGGGCCCCAAATAGCCAGAAACTTCCTAAAAAGAAAAAGCAAAGTTACAGTCATATTACCTAGCTACAGTGGTAAAAACAGCATGGTACTGGCATAAAGATAGACATATAGAACAATGGAACTGAATTGATGGTTCAGAAACAGACCCTCACATCTATGGTCAAGTGACTTGTCTGGCAAAAATAAATAAATAAAATGGACTGGAAACAACAGTCTATTCAACAAATGGTGTTGGGAATACTGGATATCCATATCCAAATGAAAGAAAGAGAACCCCTATATCACACCTTATACAAATATTAACTCAAAATGGATCAAAGTCCTAAATCTAAAAACTTGAACCATAAAGCTCCTAAAAGAAAATGTAGGAAAACATCTTCAAGACCTGGTGGTAGGTGGTACATTCTTAAACCTTACACTGAAAGCTCATCAAGGAAAGAAAACATGGATAAATGGGACCTCCTCAAACTTAAACACTTTTGTGATTCAAAGTACATTGTCAAGAAGGTGAAAAGGCAGTCCAGTCAATGGAAGAAAATATTTGGAAACCACATTACCTGGTAAGAGTTTGATTTCCATTTTATGTAAAGAAATCATACAACTCAACAGTAAAGAAGCAAGCAATCCAATTTCAAAATGGGCAAAATCTTAAACAGACATTTTTCCAAAGAGGAAATACAAATGGCCAAAAAGCACATGAAAAAATATTCACTATCACTAGCTATTAAGGAAATGCAAATCAAAATGATAATGAGATATCATCTCACACCACATACAGTATCCATTATTAAAAAAAACAGAAAACAATATATGCTGGAGAGGATGTGGAGAAATAGGAACACTCCTTCACTGTTAGTAGGACTGTAAAATGGTGCAGCCTCTGTAGAATACAGTTTGGTTGTTCCTCAGGAAGCTAAATATTGAACTTCCATATGCTCTAGCAATCTTCTACTATGAATATATCCAGAAGAACTGAAAACTGTGACACAAACAGACATCTGCACACCAATGTTCATAGCGACGTTTTTCATAATTGCCAAAAGATGGAAACAACCCAAGTGTCCATCATCCAATGAATGGATAAACAAAATGTGGTATATACTTATGATGGAATACTATGCTACAGTAAGAAGAAATGAAATTTGGACACATACGGTAAAATGGATGACTCTCTAAGACTTTATGCTTAGTGAAATAAGCCAAACGCAAAAGCACAAACATTGCATGGCCTCACTAGTATGAACTAAATACTAAGAATAAAAGCATGGAATTAAAACCTAGAGTATAGGTTATTAGGAGATAAAAGGAGGGCTGTTAAGGAGTACTGATGATTAATGTATTTAGAGGTTTTAATTAACTTGACTGTAAATGTGTGGAAAGGGATGAAGTTGATGGTAACAAATTGTATTGAGTAGCAGTTTGTTTATAAATGGGATTATGGCTGAAAAGGGTAGCCTTGTAGGGATGTAAATGTCAATTGAAAGAAAGCTAAAGAATAATCTAGGGACTGAATAATACAGTGAATCCAGAAGCGGATGAGAATTGTGGTTAATAATATAAATTTAAGAATATCCTTCTGTGAACTAGAACAGATGTTTGTCACTACTGCAGGGTGGTGGGAATGTGGAGTAGCATGGGGAAAAATACAGTTAAAGTAACCTATGGACTATAGTTAACAGCAATCCTGTATTCCTTCTTAAAAATTTGAAAGATGCCATAGATGTACAGTGTTAATAATATGGGATTATGGAAAAAATATGCCAAATGTATGCTATGGACAATAGTTAATGGTAATAGTCTGATGATATTATCTCATAATTGTAACAAATGTTCCACAATGGTGTGGTGTGTTGGTGAAGGGTTGTTGTATGGGAATTCTACACATGTGCATGATTGTTTCTTAAGTTCACACCTTCTGTAATAAAAATATATTAAAAAATGATTAGACTTTACATATATTTAAATGTAAATAAATTGATAACTACTATTTAGATAGTTCATCTTGCCATTTCTTCAATGTTAGGTATATTAGGCTCCTTGAAAAGTCATAATTTTTAGTTTTCAGGTTTTCCTCAGAGTGATTTTCTTCCTTTTACAGTTTATGGAAATCAAAACTACTCCTTTTTGCCCATTAAAGTAAATGTCACAGAAACTCTCCTTCCCAATTTCGATCCAATCAAAAAGCTAATTGAGAAAGGTAGTAGCAATGAGATTTGAACTGAGGGCTTTCTGAGAAGCCTTTATTATTTGAAAGAGAGGAAGTTGATGGTTGGCATTTCTAAATCAAAAGAAAAATTTAGAAGCTTTTTAGACACTTGCGTGTTAAGTTAACCTTATTATGAATGTTCTGCTGCCAAGTTAACTTGTAAATTACTCTGATAGGATATTACAAAATATATAAGAATCCATATTACTTAGTTTTATTTTATTCTGAAATTTGCTAGTTTCTTTAAATATTTGAACTCATTCTCAACCCCAGTAGCAGTGTGATATTGTTTATGAATTCCAAAAGTAGATATTGGATTGTGTTTGTAAGCTGTTCTGTTCCTCTGGACGTATTAGATTGTATATTAGATTCAGATGTTTCACTTTTACTTTATTAAATCGAGATTAGGGCTTTTATTTGACCATAACATTAGGGCATGCAGGCTGATAAAACAGACTCTCACACAGAAGTAAATACACAGAGAAGAACACAGAGAAAGAAAGACAGCTCATTAGACACGGCAGTGGTCCTGGGAAGAGAAATGAGCCTGATAGTCTACAGCTGACCTTGTGAAGAGACCAAAGCAGCTGAGCCTGGAGAGAAAAGAGCCCCGGGGAGAGATATGAGCCTTATGCCTTCCTATAGCTGAGATAGGAAGAAACTGGGTCCACAGAACCTTAAGAGGAAAGAGGAAGGCTGAACCCTTGCAGACATCACCCACCATCGTCCTTCAACACATGGCAACAGAGTTTGGTGAGGAAGTGACTTTGAATTGGACTCTTTAGGGCTTTGTAACTGTAAGCTTCCACCCTAAATAAATACCCTTTATAAAAGCCAATAGATTTCTGATACTTTGCATCAGCACCCCTTTAGCTGACTAATACAACCCCTTTTTTTCTCTTCTTTCTCCTATGACTAAACATATTTTTATACTATTTGTAAAACTCAATATATCATCTAATTTTTAAAACAATGATCATAGCTCAAATATTCATTTGTTTATTTTTTCATTTCAATGTGTCAACACAAAGATATTCATATATGGAAAAATTTCTCAAGCTTGTGATGAAGTGTTCCACATTCAGGAAATACTTAAAAGAAGTTTGAGATTTAATAATCAAATTATATTCCAGAGTAAAATCTTTCAGTTGCCTCTTGTCAGCAAACCTAAGGAATCTTCACTTCTCTCTCTATGCTATTCAAATTTAGCACTTAATAACACAAACCTTTTTAAGAAGGGAAATACCCAACTCTAACTATCTCCTTTATTCTCACATCCCTGGTATCAGAATAGACTATTCGCAAACTTGGGTACTGAGATTGATATGACCCATAACAAACGTGATGGAAATAATGTCTCTTTGGGGCCATACTTGTGCTACTTTAGGCCAGCCCATCAAAGCTCAGGCATTTTACTGTGTTCTCCTTCTCACAAATTCTCCATTCCAACCCCATGCTCTAACCTTTAAAAGAATCATTAAATTTCACTGGTTTTACATCATAGTGGGGGCTAATTTCTTATTGTCTCATTTTTTTCTCAGACCCATTTAAAGAACCAGAATTTGATGGGGAAATTGTTTAGAGTGATATAGGTTAGTAAATCTTGGTAATTAAATATGCTTTGTCAGGTGGTTCTAATCAATAGAATAGTATCTCAATGCACCTAAACCAGACTAAAACCACTCAAAAGTCAAGGCTAAACATGGTATAACTTTCTCCTTTTCTGAGGTAGAATAATCATGACAAATATCATACATACACAAAATTTCATGTCTTATTTTCACATATCACAAAAGAACGTGATGACACACAATCTTGAAAAATCTGTGTAGAGAAAAATTGGACAATATCTTTTTTCCTTCAGATAAGAGGAAAGTTTCTACTGAAAGTCCTTGCAGTAAGAGTGGGAGGTAGAGCTTTAAAATATAATAAAACTAGATTGGCAAAGAGACTTGAGTAAGAGTCACAGAGTTAAATGAGCCCCTAGCAGCAGTGATTCAGAACCCCACACAAATCCAGTCACAGGGCCCCAAATCCTCAGACTCCAGGGCAGAACACAAGGCTCTAAGTAGTGCTGCCTCCTGCATACAAATGGGCCCCTGGGGTGGGGGTGGGTGAAGTGAGAGAGAGAGACTCCAGCAGGCAGAACAGTTGGCAAGAGGTCTGCTCACTCAATCCAGTTTCTGTTGGATGGACCACCTAAATGCAAAATAGACTTCTGGAGTGACCCACCTTCCAGGATTAAACCCATCTGGTTCTCCAGGATGAGATATCCTAACAGGGAAGATACTGGAGGCAGAAAAACCTCACAGGAAAAAAAAAGGTTAAACTGAATTGCTGTAAGACAAGACAGGTCCCAGAATTTAACAGTAAGGAAAAGGGGGCAATGAGTGAGGAAGAGAATTTAAACATATGGTAGGAGCGGGGGAGAAAATCCTGCAGAAAAACAAATAGAACAGATCATAATTCCTGGAGAAGGAACAGAGGAAAGGTACATACCTGGAAGAATTGAAAGCAGGGAATCAAACAGATATTTGCACACCAATGTTCATAGTGGCATTATTCACAATTGCTAAAAGATGGAAGCAACCCAAGTGTCCATCAACATTAGGTTGTATATACCAACGTATGTATGGTACATACATACAATGGAATATTATTAAGCCATAAAAAGAAATGAAATCATGATGCATGTGACAACATGGATGAAACTTAAGGACATTATGCTAAGTGAAATACGCCAGACACAAAAGAACAAATATTGTAAGATCTCACTGATATGAAATAATTAAAATAAGCAAACTCATAGAGTTAGCATCTAGAATATTGGTTACCTGGCGATGAATTAGGGTAGAGAAAGGGAAGTTTACACTTAATTTGTACAGAATTTCTACTTAGGTTGATTGTGAAATTTTGGAAATGGATGGTGGTAATTGTAGTTCATTATTATGAGTATAATTAACAGCACTGAATTATATAGGTGAATGTAGTTAAAATGGGAAATTTTAGTTCTTATATATTGCTAAAATAAAATTAAAAGGTAAAATATAGAACTGTGAAAAAGAAAGTCAGTCATTAGAGAACACATACTGCATGATTCCATTTATATAATAGTCTAGAAAATGCAAAGCAATCTATAGTTATAGAAAGCACTGAATGACTGGGGATGGGATGGGAAGGAAGAAAAGGAAGAAAGAGTGCATGGAAAATTTGGGGGGGTGGTAATAGATATGCTCCTTTTCTTGATTGTGGTAATGTTTTTATGGGTGTTTACATATGTCAAAACTTATCAGATTGTATGCTATCAATATGTGCAATTTATTTCATGTCAAACTATACCTCAATAAAGCTGTAAAAAAATAGAACAAAAATAAAAAAGAATGAAGATTTACAAGGGGCCAGAAAGCACATGAAAAGATGGTCAACATTATTAGCTTTCAGGGAAATGCATATCAAAACCATAATAGGATACTATTTCACACTTATTAGAAGGACTGCTGTTTAAAATAAAATGGAAAATAAGCGTTGGAGAGGATGTGGAGAAATAGGAACACTCACTCATTTCTGGTAGCAATGTAAAATGGTGCAGTCGCTGCGGAACACAGGTTGGAGGCTCCTCAGAAGGCTAAAGATAAAACTACTATATGACCTGACATATGGGTATATACTTAAAAGAATTGAAAGCAGGGACTCTATCAGATATTTATGCACTGATGCTCAGAGTGGCATTATTCACAATTGTCACAAGATAGAAGCAACCCAAGTGTATATATTATTCAGCCTTAAAAAGTAATGAAGATCTGATCCATGAGACAATGTGGATAAAACTTTGAAGGCATCACGTTGAGTGAAATAAGCCAGACACAGAAGGACAAATAGTGTATGATTTAAAACAATAAGATAAAGCAAACTCATAGAGTCAGATTCTAGAATATAGATTCCCAGAAGATTGGGTAGGATAGGAAATGGGAAATTAAGGCTTAAAATATAAGGGGTTCCTATTTAGAATGATGGAAATGTTTTGGTAATGGATGGTGGCAATGGTAAAACAACACTGTGAACATAAGTAACAGCCCTGGAATGTATATATAAAAATAAATAAATAAATAAATAGATAAATAAATAAATAAGAGATTAAAAGGAGAAATGTTAGATTATATATATGGTGAAAGAATAATTTTTTAAAAATCCATGGAACTACACTACCCATACAGTGAACCCTACATTAAATCGTGGACTATAGTTAACAGTAAAATTATTCAAATATTCTAGCATCAATTGTAACAAATTTTTCACACCAATGCAAGGTGTTAATAGGGTGCTATATAAGAATTCTTCATTTTATGCATGATTTTTCTGAAAATGCACAACTTGTCTGATAAAGAAAAAATTACTATGAAAATGAAAGAATAAAAAGTCAAAATGACACAAGAAACAAGCCCATATCTTTATTATTAGATTCACTAGTGATAAACGTTTTCAGTTAAATTGCTGTAAAACTGAATATATGTTTACCTTAAATTTCAACTTGCAGCCCGTACTTGTCCATAGATGAATTCTGAGTAACACTGCCCTATAAATGCTAGAGCCTTTCATTAGGGCTCTGACTGAAATCAAAATGCATTTCCATGAAACATCGATGTTAAATGTAGTCATACAATGGTTATTTAAAAATAAAATTATAAAGAGGTAGTTAAATAAATAGATTCAATTCAACAGAAAGAAAAGCTAACTAAAATCCCCGTAGAAAACATAATTTCATGTACTAATTAATTGCCACATGAAATATATTCCGTGGTCTAGAGCCATTTACCACCTCTGAAAGCATCTCAAAGTTACAATGATTTGGTTTTCTTTGTAAAATTGACAATTCTTGTGTTATATAAATTTGATTAAACATCACATCTTTTACAGCTCTCAATCAAAAATGTCTGAATAGAATATTACTGTCATTTAGATTGAAAAGTTGACACACTGTAATCAACACAAGCATGCTCTGTTTTTAGCTTTATCCATTTTTATCTTAGAAGATTGAAAGCTTTCACTCTGACTCTAATTAAATTTAATTCGCTGAACTATGGCATAAACAATTAGCTAGAATGCAGAATTGTAAAATATAGCCATACCTTATGTGAATGGCTAATGAATTCTGTTAACAACTGTAGCCACACTTATTACACAGTGTTTCTCATACTTCAGCATGAATCAGAATCACCTGGAAGGCTTACCAACCCCTCCCTGCAAGAATTTCTAATTCAGAGGTTTGCGGTGGAGCTGAGAATTTACTTTCTAATAATTTCCCAGGTGATGCTGTCGTTTGAGAAACATGCCATGCAGAATTCTCCTCCAATAAACAATCTACATTTTCCCCTGCATCTACTGCTGCCTATATGTGGCTCTAAGGGAATAAATTACTTTAGGTCACAAATAGGCAGACGTATGCACACACCACATCCATCCATATATCTGCATGAGTTTGCCTGTGACATTTCCTCAGAATTTAACTGGCCCCATATTCACTCAAAATTGCATATATGAGATTACAAGATTGGGAATGTAAAAGAGCTTAAATTTTTTTTGATTTTATGGGCAAGATTTCACTACCAGAATCTCTAAGCTCTCTTTCTGTGTTTTTACCAGAACATCTTAACCCTCTTTCCATGTTTCTTATCCACTGATTACTAAGAGATCAACAGAAGCCAGAATTACCTTAGAAGACTGATACAACCCTAATAAGTCTGGGTGAAGTCCTAAAATTTACATTTCTAACAATTTCCAAGGTGCTGCTGCTGCTCTGGAATCCACAGTTTAAGAACTGATGCTGGGACCTAGATTTGCAAAGACTTTTTGGTGGCAGCACACACACACATGCACACACACACACACACCCTGGACAGTTTGTGAAGTCTGGTGTCTTCAAGAAAGCTATTTCAGATGATTTCCAAGATTCTCCAAATTCTAAAATACTGTCATTATATATTGTAAAATTGGTGTCCTACTGCTCTTAGAGCTAATCCTTACCATGTAGGAAATTTTAATGGATTTATTTAATAATATTCTCTCTGTAAAATTCTCTAAGTAAATTTTTCCAAAGAAGCTCTTCATGTGTATTACATAGGTAAAATAATTTTACACTTATGAATTTTAAAATATTAAAATTTTATCATAATCTCAATTGTCTTGACAAATTTAAGTTATAAAAATTCCTTACATGGGGGGAACTAATTTATCTATTAGATCCAGTAATGAGGCATTTTCTGTAATACAGTCACCAAATTATAATTTCATGAATAAATTCATGAACATCCAGTTTCCTACTTGTACATGGGAATTTTAGTATTACTGGTGTTAATATTTGAAATCTAAACAACTGTATAATATGTAGACTCTAGGCCACACTTGATTGGATTCTGGTATATATCTACCATATTTTAAATGTGATAAGAATGCTTAAGGTATAGGACATGGAGAAAGTTACTTGATTAGTGAATCAATATAATACTTTGATAAATATATTCATTTTTAAATACGTAAAGGTGTGAAAGCTGTTTATGGATATGTGAATCAGAAAGGTCATTAAGTGAAAATGCTCCACTTGATGGCTATTAATTAATTACCTTAAAAAAATTTGTTAGGAGGAAGATTATTTAAAAACCATTATTGACATTACTTACTTTAATGATTCCTAGACTTGATTGTTAGACCTCTAGACATTAACACTTATATAAAATCTGAAACAATATTACAATATTGAGAGTCAATATCTATGTGACTAATTCATTGGTAGATTATATATTAATTTATTATTGTATTAGAAATAATCTATTATTGAATTATTAATAAATTATATAAAATTAAAGAAATTTTATATTAAATAACTTAATAGATGCATAAGATAAAATAACCAGAGATGTGTTCTGCTCTTTTTTCTTTGTTTTTATTTTATATTTTTCCTGTAGCTTAGTGAATTTATATCATTTGAGTAAGGCATGCTTCTTCCCCTTAGTAGAAAACATAGAAAAACATATGTTCCTAATGAAGATGACAGAGTTCCAGTGTCATGAATTAGAATTACCTGTCAGAGATGATTAGAACTGTTACCTAAATGTTGCAGGAATTATTTAAAATCTATTATTCCAGATCCAATTCAATATTTAATAGGATTATAGTAAATAGCCTTTACTGCAATCAATTCACTCATTTAAAAGTAGCAGTCTCATCTTGAAAGACTTTTACTTAAAGTAAAAAAAAAAATCTGTTTATTTAGCCTTCCTGAACTAAGTGAACATTTGATTATAACCACTTACTTTTTTTCAGGTTTGAAGTGTATTCTGAGAAGGGTAACTTTAGGCCTTCAATTATTCTATTACCCACGCATTGGAGCAGAGCAAGAATCACTCTTGGAGTAAAATTAGGCCCTTCCGTAAGGCAAACTCTTGCCTATGATCAATAACTATCTCATGGTATTTTAATGATCATGTTCCTAGGCAGGCTTCTCATGAGAAGTTTCCAGCCCCAAATTTCTCTCAGTTGCTGGCATAAAGTTCAATTGCTTTTCTTTATAATTAGGGCAGGAATATTGCTGAGGATGTTATTCACCACATTTTGCATCTCTTTTTGTTCTGAGCACCTATGAGAGATATTTATTTCAGGTATCATTACCACGAATCGCTGTGCTTCTCTTAAAACAACTTATTTGTTTATATATTAGTAATGGAATCATATTACTAATGATGCTTTTGATCTTTTCCTGACTTCAGAAAGCTGAGAAACAAATGGACAAACCAAGTCAGAGTATGCCATAATTTTAACATGAATTTTGTGTTCTAATATAATCCCTGAAATCCCTATATTCATTTTTTTCTTTGCTCCACTTATTTACCTTCTCTTATTTTCATTAATTCATTCATTGATTTATCTAATGAATGAACAGTAATTGAGTGTCTACAATGTGTGAAATATTGCACCAGTTCTCTGGATTCAATGGTGAATGACACATGATCCCTGTCCTCAACTATCTCAAAGTCTATGGGAAAGCACTCACTTAAGTTAATATTTTCAGTAGATAGTGATTAATATAATGATAAAGGGATGTCCAAAATAACATTGTCTCATTAAGGGGGGCGGGTGGCAAACCAACTACAAGAGATGAGGCTTTCAAGGAAGAGTTAGCCAGCTGAACCCTAAATACAAGTTAGTCAAATATAAAATGAAGGGAGAGTAATTACTGTTGACAATGAAACAGTGGCAAGAAATAGAATTGAGTGTGAGAAACTATAAGTGAAGTGTTCCTTATATGTGATGTTCACATGAACATCACGATGACTGGCTAAGCTGGCATGGATATTAATAAAAATCCTTCTATGCAATGATCTGGTGCTTTGACTTTCTTATAGAAAATAAGCTATTAAAGAGTGTAAGAGATAAAATATGTACAGGGTCAAAAATTTTATTTTAAGTAGATTGCTCTGCATCTCTGAAGGATGGTTGGGATAGAAATGGAGACAGGGAAACACATGCCTAACAAAGTAGTTATAATAGGTCATGTAATACCTAACACAAGGCAATCATCCAATCATTTATTAATAGAGAGAAAAATATATACTGGACATATTTCAAAAGTAAAAGTAAGACTTGGATATTGGATGTAGAAGGTTGTAGATAGAGAGATGAAGATAACTTCCAGGTTTCTAGTACTGGAGACTAGACTGAGGAGATCTGCAATGTCTCACATCTAATGAAATAGAGGCAAGTGAGGTGGTAGTACAGGGCTAAGGTAGTGCATTTGGCTTGCTGCTATTAAGTTAGAGCCGACTGTAAAAAAAAAATCTAGGAAGAGCTATGTAACAGGCAATTGAATATATGATTCTTAAAATTAGATGAGGCATCTAAATTAGACCTGTGGATTTGACAGACATCAGCTTATAGGTAATAAAATGAAGAAATAAGAATACCAGGGTTCGAATATGAATACCAATGGGTTGAGGATGAAAACTAGAGAATTACCACCTTTACTAACAAGATAATCTAAGAGCAACTGGAGGATACAAGAAGGAAAAATCAGAAACTATATTAATAAATTCAAGAGGAGGGTGTCACAAGAATAGGTTGAGGGAAGCAGATGTGGCTCTGGCAACTGGGCTCCTGCCTACCATATGGGAGGTCTGGGTTTGGTTCCGTGTGCCTCCTAGAGAAGAGGAGCAAGACAGTGAGCTGACACAATGGATGTAGTGAGCTTACACAACAAGATGATGCTGTGAGATGATGCAACAGAGAGACACAGCGAGGAAACACAAAGAAAGAGCCAACAAAATGGGGAACGGAGGTGGTTCAGGCAATTGAGCGTCTCCTTCCCGCATGGGAGGTCCCGGGTTTGGTTTCCTGTGCCTCCTAAAAAGAGAAGACCAACACACAACAGACACAGTGAATGCAAACAAGGAAGGTGTGGGGAGAAATAAATAAATAAATAAAATAAATCTTTTAAAAAAAAGAATAGGTTGACCATATCATTTTTCATGTTAACTAATATACTTTTTAAAAGGACCTTTACTGAAGTGTAACAGACAAAATATAAACTGCATATTACATGTACAATTTAATCAGCTTTGGCATATGTATACAGCCATGAAACTATCATCGTAATCAAGATCATATTTTCTTTTTGCCTCTTTGTTATTTATCCATCCTATTTCTCCCCATACCCCATTCTCAGGCAACCACTGAACTAATTTCTGTCACCAGAGATTACTGTGCTTTTTCTAGCATTTCATATAAACCAAATCATACAGCATGCACTTTTTTGTCTGGTTTCTTTCACTTAGCATCACTATTGTAAGACTTATCTATGTTGCGTATTTCAATACTTCACATCTTTTATGTTGTGCTAGGACTTTGATAGGGATTATTTACACATAAGATTTATTGGAGGAGAACCGACATCTTAGAGATATTGAAATTTCTAAACCAAGATAGCAGCATAATTATTCCATTTTCTAGGTATTTTTTTATTTCTTACAGCACATTTTTGTAGTCTGCAGTGTTTAAGTCTTGCAATGTTGAATAGAAGTGTTGAGAATTTACATCCTTGACTTTTCCTGATTTGAGAGGGAAAAATCTTTCAGCATTAAATATGATGTCAGTGGTAGGCTTTTCATTGATTCCCTTTATAGGTTGAGGAAGTTCCCTTCTTTCCTAGTTTTCTGACAGCTTATTTTTTATCAGGAAAGGATGTTACATTTTATCGAATGCATTTTCTACATTTATTGAGATGGTCATGTGTTTTTGTCTTTTTTATCCTGTTAATATGGTGAATTAAATTGATTGATACTCAAAGGTAAAACCAAACTTGCATTTCTGGAGTAAACTCCATTAGGTCATAATGTATTATCTTTTAATATATTATTGGATTCGATATTTTAATATTTAGAGAATTTTTTCATATCTATTCAGAAACAGTATGCTATTTTCTTGTAATATGTTTATATGGTTTTAGCGTCACATAATACATATTTAGGAGAATGAGTTGGGAGGGAGTCCCTCTTATTTATCTGAAAAAGATTTTGTAAAATGGCTTTAATTTTACCTGAAATATTTGGAAATATTCACCAGCAAAGTCATCTTACCCTGAAGCTTTCTTTGTGGAAAAATTTTTACCACAAATTTACTTCTTCTTTCTCTAGCTTGTTGAACATATAGAATACAGTTTTAATGTCCTTATCTACTAATTCAAGCATTCTGAGTTGGTTTCCATTGATTTATCCTTCTCCTCAGTATGGTTCATATTTTCCTGCTGCTTTGCTTGTCTAGTATTTTTTGCCTGGATTCCAGACATTATCAATTTTTCCATGGTCAGTGCTAGATACTTTTGTATTCCTGTAAATATTTTTTAGCTTTGTTGTGGGACACAGTTATTTGAAAATAGTTTATTTTCACGCCTGTCTTTTAAGCTTTAAACTAGAGCAATTATTTTCTACTTCTGAATCATAACCCTTCTGAGTACTCTACCCATGAATTATGAGGCTATTCTGCCTTGTCTGAGTTTTAGGAATCATTTCCTCAAATCTTCCAGGTATTTCTTTCCTCATATGCATATGAGGTCAATGTTCAAAGGGAGCCTTAAGAGGGCCCTCCACACATCTCCAAAACTTTCTCTTTCTCTCTCTCTCTCTGTCATTCTCTCATTTCCAAGACTGTTACCTATGATCTCTAGCTTTACTAGCCTTTCCAGACTCCCAGCTCCATCTCATTAACTCAGAGATCTACCTGGCTTCTCCATTCTTGCACTACGGCCTTGTAACGCTCCCCCCGGCCTTAAGCTGGGGCAATTATACTATACAATTCCTTTATTTCCCATCACTCAAGGATTAATGTGCCATGTTGCCTTATGTCCAATATCTGTAAAACCATTGTTTTGTCTATTTTCTTTAGCTGTTTCAGGTGGGAGGATTAATCCAGTCCCTGTTAATCCATCTTAGCTGGTAGTGACAGTTACTAGTAAACTTTTGAGAATCAAAGATGATACTCTTAATAGTTATCTAAGTCCAATAGATATGTATATTCACTCTTCACCAAAGCCATGTGAATAGGGATTTAAGAAGGAGGAGAAAGTGATCCATATGGTTGAATTTCTCCATTGATCTTGGCAAGTAGAAGAGAATTGGTGACAAAAGAAGCCTGGTAAATGGAGTGTTGGAACTAGAAGCTAGATTAGAATGAATTAAATGGGAGTCATAAAGTAGAAGAAGCAAGTAAAGATAACCATTCTTAAGAAGCTGAGGTAAGTGATCTGGAAATGTATTGGATGGCATTGAGAAGGCGGATTCAGAAACAAAGAAAGGTGTTTTTATTGACTGTTCAAATCTTCGTTGAAGTAAAATTAAAAAAAAAAAAGGAGGAAAAGAAAACAATTGATAAGGTAGGGATTGGCAAACTGTAGCCTGTGGACCAGCCACGTATTCTGTAAATAAAGTTTATTGGCACATAGCCATGGCTCTATGTTACATATTGCTTATAGCGGCTTTCTGTCCTATAGCAGCCGCTTTGAATAGCCACAACAGAGATCATATGGCCTACAATGTAAAGAAAATATTTACTAACCGAATTTTTACATAAAAAGTTTGCCAATCGCTGCAGTAGGGGATCAATATTTTGGCATAGGCTTTTAGGAATAAATACATGCAATGAAAGAATATATTTCCAGTCAGCAGGAGCTCCAAATACAGTGGCAATTATTTTTAATATATTATTGTGGGACAGATAACACATTGATGATCAGAATGGAAATATTAACAATAGTCTTGGATATTTCATCATGCACTATTAAGGATAAAAAGTAATATCTCAAAATAAAAATATGTGTGTTCCTTCGTAAAATTCAGTGAAAATAAAAGCTTGTATTACACACAAGAGTTTGTGAGCAAATTAGTTTTTAGATGGCACAGTAAAATTAAAATAAGTGTTTTATTAATTAAAATAAGTTTTCAAATTAGTAACTTGGCCATAGACATTAAAAATAAATATCTTATAAAAGTCCAATAAATTATAGATGACGTTTATATTGTTTGATTTTGATTTTTAAGCATTTAATAGTCTATTTAATAATGTCAATTCAATGAGCATTGTATAATTCAGCCTTTAATAATTTTTTAACTTTTTCTAGGCAAAGAAGTCAAGTCTAAGCTTCCACGTATGTTATTTGCATGCCAAAAAAAGAAATAAAACTGAAATCTTAAATGCATGCTTTTGCTTATCTTTTGAGTTTGTTGTTGAGTATATTTCTCAAAGCTAAAGACTTAAATATTTTGTGTAGACAGTGTGCCTATTTTCATAAGTGTATTTCTGAGAATACACTCTGCTGGAATTTTCCTTCATCCTTTATTCATTGAACTACAAAGTAATACTTTTTATTAACTTCTCATCAAAAATCTTAGTTCACATTTCTTTTTTTGCTCCAAGTAGTTCTTATTGTGATTGATAATGGGGGGCCTTTACTTGTCTGTTGGTGTTAATTTGCCACAGTCATAAGAAGAAAAAATTAATATGGTAAGTTAAGAAGTAGTTATTGGTATGTAAAGGAAATATGCGTAAGTGGAAGTACGCAAAATAGATACCTTTATCTATATAATCATTATTACTAATGTTTACATTTTTAGAGCCACACGGAAAAAAAGAAGAGAATCCAGGTATGTATTATATATACATATTCATACATGCTTCCATATTTATAATGAAATAACACAATATCTCTTTGCAAATATTATGTCCAAGTGAAAATGTTGCACCAAAATTTTATCCCTGACCAACTGTGAAAAAAATACAACAAAAATATGTAAAATATATTTATACTCCTTATTTCTAGACAAACTTCATTTCATAGTTAGACTCTCTGAGAAATTTACATAGTTTATAAGAAATAATTGATGAATAGAGTTGTCCAAAATCACTATTTTTCCTAATTACTGTAAGACATAGACATTCTGTATGAAAAAAATAGCTGCTCTCACCCTCCTCTATTTGGACTTCTGAGTAAAGATAAACATTTTAAAGGGCTGAGGTAGATGGCAGAAACTTTTTTAGAACACACTATAACTCTTTGATTATCAAAACCGTTAAATTTGATTCATATTTTCAAACAATTTATTTAAATTACTAAATCATACAAATACCCACTTACATGTACTTCAGAGTATCAACCTTCAAACCATTCATCAAACTAAGATGAACCTCAAACGATTCATCTTAAGTTTGGAATTAATTCCCAGAAAAATGATCTTTTAAGAAAGTAGAAAATTTAGGTTTAAATCAATTTGCAGGAGTATCAACAATTTAATGTCAGAAAAGTCCATTTCATGATTCTAAATTACATATATTTAATAGTTCATCACTAACAGAAGAACATAAACCTACAGTGGAATTTAGTAAAATTCTGCTTTTTAAATTATGGTGAGAAAAATAAAATAACTTCCAAAATTGAATTTGTGCTCTAGTTTTTTCAGATTTTAAAATTTCTGACTTTCTTGTCCTCAGAGCCACAAGTTAAAAAGGAAGCAAAATCAGGTAACAATATTTTCATTCTTAAATAGATTCAGAATTGACATTGCCTTTATTTGAGAATTAAAGATACTTACCTCCCACCAGTGGGGATTAACAGAGTCCACAAATTCCTCATTATTTTTTCTACTCCATTGCTCAATATGATTTTATTGTATGGATTAGGTGAGAATGGTGATATCCAAAAACATATAGACTATGGCTTTAAATAAGCCGCAGCAGAGAATCTAGGTTTCATGAGGCATTTCTCAGTGTTCTTTGAAACCAAGTGTTATTATGTAGGATTTTAGGTTTATTTCCCAAAACCTACCATAGTTATGAAATCTCTAAATTATAGTCTATTGGGGTATGAAGGGAAATAAAAAAAGAACTTATTAAGCATCTACAGTGAGCATCTCTGTGACTTATATAGAATTTTTACCTCACCATAATGTTGAGAGATGTACAACATGGCATTTGTTATCTCCATTTAATAACTCTGAAGGCATTTCAATAGACCAAGTTCAGAAAGTAAGTTATTTCCCCACGGTTTTCAAGTTAATAAATGTTGGAGCTAGAATTCTGCCCTATGGCACTCTAAACAATGAGTGCTTCCACTTCAAGATTGTCCCAGAGTAACGCTATCATTTTGCTAAGAGGTAACATTAAACGTAAACTTTTCTAAGTTTACATTGCTATTTAGCGTTTAAGTCCTAGCTCTGGTATCACCTAATTATTGAACTGATCTATTTTCCTGACTCTATTTGCTGCCCCAGTGAGTATCTGTTACCAGATGTAAGCATTTTACATTTTTTAAAAATCAGAAGCTAAATACAATTTAAAACTTCTAGTTAGGCCTAGTACCGCTTAAAACTCCTATTGTTATTGCTAAATACTAAATTTTTGGAAGTAATTAAGTTGAAATATTATTTATTTTTATAAATAAATATTTTCTTTTAGCTGCATCTGAAAAAGCTCAAATGCACAGTATGTACATTACTTTCATTTATAAAGCTTGTCTAGAATTTTCCCAAGAAAATTTTGAAATATTTTCAAAATTATATATTTTTAGTCTATGCTTTGGAATGTATGCTTTATTACCTATGTTTGTGAAATATGTCTGCTAAAATGTAAATAAGAATTCTTGGCAAATTATTTTCATGCAGCCAAAACCTTAAGGCTTTCATATGAACTAGGATGACTTGAGAATTTTGGAATTTTTTTCTCCATGGGTCAACTTGCTAAAATTGCTCAATTTTTTTACTTTAAATAATCACTGACCTACGTCACAGAGAACATTCACTGTATGCTAATTTTTAAAGATTCTAAATCCCTGAAGAGATATTTTTATTATTATTATTTGCAGAACAAGACACAGTAAAATCAGAAAAGACCATTTCTCATGTTAAACCAGGTATTTTGCAGGTGGTATTTGTAATATCAAATTGTTTCTCAATATTCTAGTTTTAGCCAAAGAAGAGTTCAGAGTCAAATCGAAAGTGGCTTGGGATGATTGGTGTCTTAAGTCCTGCAGCTTCTAGAACATCTCCAGGTTTCGTCATCTTTACTATGCTTTTTGTACTGAGGTCTTGACCAGTCAGATGTAACTAGACAGCTAGTAATCCTTTCCCATCGGACAGCTTAGCACAAAGACCATCATCTGCCAACACCCAGGTGAATGGCTTCTATATTTTTTTGTTTTGTTATGTTTGGGGAAGGACATTCTTAGAATATTTCTGATTGAGATTGACTCATTGAAACATGATCATCTTAGACTCCCCAAATTCCAAGAATGCTCTGAAAATGCCTCTTCTCCCTGCTTCCTCCTTCCTTCTTTCATCCATCCTTGCATCCTTCTTTCTTTTCTTTCTATTGCTATACTTGCATTTTGGAGAAAGTATAGAGGGGAGTCAGTGTGCTCTGCTTGTGAAAAGAGATACAGAATTTACCAGTTATGAATTAGTTTCTACTTAATAAGGTATTGGAATATAAATGTATTGTTGAAGTTGCCCCAAACCTCAGTTATCCTGTAGAATATTGCTCTTCATTCCAGACTGAGTTGTTTACCCAGTTTTGTGAATATAGTTAGACCAGGATCATAAAAATAGTAAAACCATGTTTTCTCTGAAGGCATCTTAGGAAATCCTTAGCATATGTGTGTGTGTGTGTGTGTGTGTGTGTGTGTGTGTGTAATTGTACTTGAGAAAATCTGTTTACAGTAGGTTTGAGTTCATTTGATTTGAAAGCCCAGAATCTTAGGATTTAAAAAATATAAGACACCTAAAAACAAACTACAGAAGTACAGAAAGCAGGGGTCGAGAGTGGAGAGGAGGTAAATGCTATCTATATTGACATAAGCAAAATCTTAGAAACAACTTTTAGACCTCCTTAATTTAATCCAAAGTTAACCCTAGTGTTTTCTTCACTGCCCATTGGAATGTTAGCCATTCTGAGGTGAAATTCACAGAGTTTCTTCTCTGAGTGTATAATGAATGCATAGTCCTGTAGCCATGCTTCTCTTATACTTAAGTTATAGCATTCATCCTCCTTAGATTTTCTGTCTCCCAGTGACACTTTCTAATTAGGATATTTGAAGAGCTGATTCATTGATGAATACTTAACAAGATCAATTTCATACAGAATCATTGTAATAATCTCCCCACTTTGATTCAGATCTCTTTGACTATGTCTGTGAAAGTATGGAAGACAGAAGACATTCCATAGATATACCACCCTTGTCCTCCCCCAGCTTTGCAGCATAAGAAATTTAGATTTCCAGTCTCATTCTGGATTCCCAGGGAAATACCTGCCCCTCAAAAAAGATAAAATATAATTCCTCCCTTCTCTGATTCAATAATGAAGATGGGATATAACTTTTATAAAATAATACCTCTATGTAGATAGAGTGAAGCAGAGTACAGTGAAGGCAAGGTCTAGGAATTGTATTTGCAGGTTAGGGGAAATTTTGCATTAGGAAAACTATGATAAGATGGATACAAAATGTGATTTTGCTAGACAAGTTTTCTTTGTGCTCTCATTCAATTTAGATATATTTCTTGCTCTTTTATGAAGACAACAACTAAGATTTGTCTGCATTGTTGTTATTTCAAAAAGAACATAAAATATAAAGGTTGGAATATGTCATTGCTTTATAATGATGCATTCAAAATTTCTACTTACATTAACAAATTTTCCTATCACAGAAGAAAAAGTTGTCAAGCAGGTAAAAGATGCTGCAATTGAAAAAACAGGTAAATGAGATGTATTTCAGATCTTTCTTCTGCTTATGTTTTATGCTATGTGGATACACATACATCTCTCTCTCTCTCTCTCTCTCTCTATATATATATATATATATATGTATATATATATATAATATTTTTTCTGAAGCATGTAGGATTTCAGCACCATAAAATTTCAGATTCTCAATTCTTGAAAATAACTAAAGGATATATGTAATACAATTAACAGTGGAAACTAGAATAACATGACTCTATTTTTTAAAATATAACTAATATAAATGTACATATAATTCATGAGGAAAGCTCTGTAATGGATTTCTTATTATGTACTCATAGGCGTTTCATTTCATTTTCAAACCAAATTTCCACAAATCCCAAAAGCACAGAAGTTGGAAACTTTAGATGTTTATAAATTATCTGGAATAATTTCCTTTCATAAAAGCAGCACACAGTCATGTGGTTGCATGACATTTTAAATCTTCTTTAAGGAATGCTCAGCAGAACACACAATATTAAAATAGTCAATCTTTTGTTATTTCATGTGAGAAAAAAATGGCATACACATGCTCTTGAGATCTTTGAGTTCTTTCTGGTAATAGGAAATAGAACTTCTGAGTGTTTAACTCAACTGATGTCTTAAGCCACTGAATCTCCTCCATTCGATTCCAACATGAACCTCCCTACATACCTTATCCATTCATTTAGTCATAGCTCTTACTACTGCTCATTCCAAAGGAAAAAGATTGTGAAGAATTTTTTTTTTTAACTAAAATAATCATGGCAAATCAGGATTCAAATACAGTTACTTCTTGGAGGAAAATAAAATAGAAACCAAAAGCAAACTAATTATTTATAAAAATTATAGTTTATTTTATGAGGAAGAGAGAAATCTCATAAGGCTATTTCACATTACCTCATATGACCATTGTGCTCTATTCCAACCATGGCTTGAGACCATAATTTTAATGAACATTCCTGTCATTTGCACCTTAAAGTGTTTATTTGGCCTCCTTGAGTATCTCATTTAGTTATATGTATGTTTGGGGATTATGGAGAATTTAGTCCTATGTACTTGTAACCCAAGCATATAGATTGTTTTACATTGTATTATATATTGTACATGCATTTCTTGGGCCTTACCTATCAGTTTTTCAGTAAGCAGTATGATCAATATATTTCCTGACAATGAAATCATATTTCTCAGAGAGAATGGGTTAAGCCTAAGATAAGGAGAGAACATAAAATAAAAAATGAATAGATAGAAATGCTAAGGAGTTATTTTTCCATGTTTTTTACTCATCAATGTACCATTTACTTTCCCCGGATCTCCACAGTGAAGCCCAAACCAGCAAGTAAGAGATGAAAAGAATAAAATCTGTAAAGTATTACTTAACCTTTTCAATTTAACAATTCACTTGTTATTTTTTAATTGCTGTATTTAATATCACCTAAGGCTAAATTACCTTTGTAAGTGATAAGTGAATTTTACTGCTATGGCTTTGATTTAACATGCTTGACTTTCCCTGCTAATTAACGGTTCACTATAATTATGCAGACGTTATCTCTAGACGTTGTGTCACTACTATTAATAATAAATGAACAAGTCCTTTTACACTATATATAAAATACCATTAATAAGTAGTTAAGGCAAGTGCCTAATCTAAACCAACCTAATAAATGCCAAGGAAATGATGATATACAACTGTCAGTGTTAAAACATTTGCATTATGAACCACATTTTGTTTTTATTTGTGTTTGTTTTAAGCTGCATTAATTACACTGTAGGAAGAAATCCATAAAATTCTGAACATTTCATCTTTTGTTCCTTAAAGTCATGGAATCTTCTCATTAGTGTGGACTTTAAAGAACATCCATTTCATTCTACAGCAGAGAGAAAAGATTAGAGCAGTAGAGGATTTATAAAGTTGAGTGTTTGGTACAGGAAGGTGTAAACATTTGCCTGTTGTCACACACTAGTAAATATGTCTAAAATTATGTCAAAATTGTGATTTTTGGTCTTTGAATGATGTAAATTTTTGAAACACAGCTTAGAAGAAGGTGTGAGTGGCTGTTAGCAAAATCTCTGGCTGAGGTGTGAAAAGTGGATTGACAACGTCCAAAGATGAATGTGGGGAAACCAGTTAGGATGCCATCTAACTGATTTAGGAGATATAGGTAACTGTATGGAGCCAAATTAGAACATATTCACTCTCTAGGACCTGCTACATGTATTGTTCAATATATATTTTATCTTATATTCTAAAATATTGATGTTGGTATTGCTCCGTTTATATAGCTGTTACCTCAATTTATCATACTTTGGCAGTGCCATTTTTATGACTGCGATAATTTGAATTCTTAATTTTCTTGCATTTGGCATGTTTGTTTAATAATGTCTTTACACAAATTAAGTTTAATGCAAGTTCATTTTTGAATGCTGTCAATCCTATTTTATAAATACCCAACTTAATACATGAAAACATGG
>JAQZBX010004828.1:0-33460 GCA_029593785.1 Cabassous unicinctus
AAAAAAAAAAAAAAAAGCAGTGCAAGCTCACTATCAGCAACTCAAGGCATGGGAAGTGAAAGAGCAACGGGAGCCCTGGCGGGGTCTTGAGAAGGCCAGCCTACGTGAGTGCCTTCCACAAAGAGACAGCAGTGGAGACTGAGTCCCTGTGACTCCTGAAGCTGGGTCCAGCTGCCACTGGCTCCAGCCCTCGTCCTGCTCGTCCCGGGAACCCAGCCACCACAACTCGGAGTGGCCCAGGTCCTGTGGAGGGGCCTCGTGGATGCACTGCAGAGCCGAGTGGAGATGAGCTGAGCCCACTCAGCCCTGCCAAATTGCCTTGGTTTTGGGGGCCCTGCCTTCCGGGGTGTGTGTTACAAAGCCTTAGAAACAGGAAACGAGGTACAGGATCAGGAGGCACCTAAGCTGGTGTTGACAGTACCCAGAGGAAGAGGGAGGGGGAGGGTTTGGGGGAGACAGTGCCAGGTGCAAAGGCCCGAGTGGGGGATTGGGGGAGGCGGGAGCAAGCTCAGGGAGCAGACGGCAGCCCCCATGTCTGGCAGGCAGAGCCAGGAGGGGCGGGAGTGTGCAGCCCCGGAGCTGTGAGCCGAGTGGAAAGCCCACTACCATGTGGCGGTCTGGAACTCAGCGTGCATTTGGCCAGAGAAGAAACATTATCGTGCAAACTGCACTGTCGGGTGGGCCCAGCCTGCGCAGCCGCCCAGCTCGGTAAGTGTGGAGCGGGGGCTTCCTGGCTGCCCCTGTCCCACGGGGGCCTGGAGAGCGCGAACCTCCCACCCCACTGCCGGGGAGGGCGCCAGCGCCCAGACGGGACGCCCGGTTCATGGACTTCAGTTAGGCAACCGATCACTGTTATCTCGCAGTTTTATTGACGGAATCTGGCA
Organism: Cabassous unicinctus; assembly: GCA_029593785.1. NCBI lineage: Eukaryota > Metazoa > Chordata > Mammalia > Cingulata > Chlamyphoridae > Cabassous > Cabassous unicinctus. The sequence goes on from JAQZBX010004828.1 coordinate 885, forward strand.
AACCTACGTCAGAAGCCACCCGGCCAGAGCCTTCCAGAGCTGGGGTTTGCTTTGGCTCTTTCCCAGAATCCCTCCCCGCCTAGAGCCGAGAAGGCCGATGGAAGGGCAGCCTCAGGGCCAAGGAACGTGGCTTTTATCGCTGAGAGTCTCCTTTCCAAAGTTCCCTTTTTAAAAATCTTGTTCCTGTTCTCCACCCCATCCACCGCTCTAAATAAATTTCTAAGTGTGGCTTCACTCACAGTTTATGAGGCGCAATCCCTACCGTTTCAAAGGCGTTCTGACTCACGGGTGAGCAGGGATCTTAGCAATGCTGCGCTTTCCCTCAAACCCGGTGACCCTGGCCCAGCCGTGCCCTCGCTGGCTGTCTGTATTCCCCGCAGCACTGGGTGAGATTATCTCTGCGACGGGCTGCTGTCGCCTGCTAGGATGCGGAAATCCAGTCTACAGAAACAGGCTGGCTCTTACAATGGGGGAGGTATTGGTTTGCAAGCCTACAGTACTAAGGCTGAGAAAAATGTTCACACCAGGGCTCACCGGGCGATGCTGTCTCCCCGCAGACCGGCTGCCGGAGACCCTGACTCCCCTGCCACGTGGCGAGGCACACGGCGGCACCTACTGGCCTGCCTTCTCTTCCAGGTTGCTTCAGCTTCTGGCTTCCTCTCGCTCTCTCTCGGCTCCTGTGGCTTTTCTGTCTGTCTGTCTCTCCGTATTCATCCCGTTTATAAAGGAATCCAGTAAGACGATGACCACGCACCCTGGGCCAGGCCCCAGCTGAAGGCACCCAGTCAAAGGCTCCACCTGCAATGGGCTCACACCTGCAGGAATGATTAGCTCTAAGGGCAGGAGTTGTCACAGGTCCATGAAAGCCTCAAACTACCAAACCAGCAAAATCATCTCAAGAAGGTCCCGTGATTGGGAAGGGAGACCTGGACTCGGGTCACGGCTCAGAAGAGAGGTTTGGACCCCATGGAGGCTCAGGACTGAGCAGCCAGCCCACCCCAGATGCCACGAGGGAGCCCCTGGCAGCCCCCGGCTCCGAGGGGAGGGTCTGGCGGCTGACGCCTCGTCCCCGATCCAGGCACCCACCCGACCCCGAGCCCCAGCCCCTCCGCCCCTCCTGGCGAGGACCCCCTGCTGCCTGGCCTTCTGTCTCGGGATGCACCAGCACAGCTGCCCGCAGCCCCTTCCACCCAGACCCCTGCACCGCCAAGCCCGTCCCTGCCGCCCCTCCAGCAAATTCCTCCCAAGGCTGGGTCCGACCTTGGGAATCTATCTGGGTGGATTTCCAGCATCTGCACTTTGGCCAGCCAAACTGAGCCCCAGTCATCCCCCCTTGCTGGTTTTTTCTTTTCACTTTTTAATGGAGTTATGACACAGATGCACATCCTAGGTACACAGTCGGTGAGTTATGGCAGAAGGAGCACGCCCACGAGGCTAGGAAATAGAGCGCGAACCGCACCCTGGGAACCCCCCGGACGCCCTCACGGCCGGCCCACCCTCCCCAGGGAAAGAGGCGCCACAGGTGGGTGTTGCTATAATGGAAGGACAGTGTGCACCCGCATGTCCGTGACTCACCGTGGTGTCAGGGTAGAAGCCGCGGCACAGGGGCTTCGCCTGCACCTGGGCGCACACGTGCACGCGTGTCTGCGGGCACTGAGAGGAGCAGCACTGCTGCCCGGGCACGTCACGCTGGCCCACTGCCCACCCCGGGACGCCTCTGGCGCCACCGACACCCGCCTCCGTCCACTCTCGCCCCCAGCCGGGTGCTCTCGTGAACCTGAAGCCAGGGCAGGGGCAGAAAAAGACAGGCCCTGAGATAAGTGAGGGAGTTCTCAGCACTTCTGGTAAAATAGGCGTTGAGCACTGGGGACCCTCTGTTGGGGAGAGCTGTCTGTGGTGGCACCGGCCTCGCCTCCGCTGAGGCCCACCTGGCAAGCGTCACGCTCTTCTCACCACACTGGGAGACTCACTGGGCCACTAAGCAACGCCCCCCTGGCTCAGAGCTCGGGTTTGGGGAACGTGTTCCTTTATACTGAACTGAAATCAGCCTCTCTTGGGCTCACGTCCGAGCCTCGGGTGTCTCCCCTTCCACGGGACTGTCCTTCCAACCTACCTCTGCCCACGCCATCTCCCCTCCTCTCACCCTCTAGCCAGCCCCAGAATCGGGCTACAACACCCAACCTCAGTGCCTTCAAAGGCCCAGCCACTTCTTTACTGTTATCACGCTCCTTCAAGAGTTTGTTCGTCAGTCGATCTCTGAAAACATGGCCTCTGGACTCTGCCTTGCTTGTCCTTTTTGTTTTTTGGACAAGTTGCAGGTTTACAGAAATATCATGCATAAAATACATAAAATACAGAGTTCCCGTATACCACCCTGTTATTAACACCTTGCATTGGTGTGATTCATTTGATACAATGCATGAAAGAACAGTTTTATAATTGTACTAAATTGTACTATTAACTATAGTCCATTGTTTACAATAGGGTTCACTGGTTGTGATGCACAGTCCAACGTTGTTGTTTTTTTTATTTTTATTCTAGTAACATATATATGACCTGAAATTTCCCCTTTTAACTACGTTCACCTATATAATCAAGTGCTGTTCATTACATTCACAATGTCACGCTACCATCACCACCATCCATCACCAAAACTTTACAATCAACCCAAATAGAAACTCTGTACAACTTAAGCATAACTCCCTTTTCCCTCTGCCCAACCCACCCCCTGGTAACCTGTATTCTCAATCCTGACTCTATTAGTTTGCTTATTCTAATTATTTCCTGTTAGTGAGATTATACAATATTTGTCCTTTTTTTCATAATTGCAATTTATTTTATTTAAGAGAAGTTAGTCAAATTTGTAAGTAACATTTAAATTCTCAAAAAAAAAGTATTGTTTTCAAATTTTTTCCTATAACCTAATAAATGATTTTATTAAATGGAGCATTACTCAAAGTGCAAATATTTAAGTTATTTCTAAATGGGTGCAAAAGTCCCTCATACTTTAAAGAATATACAATAGCTAAAAGTAAAACTCCTAATCCACTTTCTAAATGCAGCTTACATTTTAGGGATTTATGGACTCTGTATTAGTCAACCAAAGGGGTGCTGATGTAAAATACCAGAAATCTGTTGGCTTTTATAAAGGGTATTTATTTGGGGTAGAAGCTTACAGTTGCCAGGCCATAAAGTGTAAGTTACTTCCCTCAGCAAAGTCTGTTGTCATAGCACTTTGTGCAAGATGGCTGCCGACGTCTGCGAGGGTTCAGGCTTCCTCTTCCTCTTAAGGCTCCGTGGGCCCAGCTTCTTCCAGTATCAGCTGTAGGCTGGGCTAAGTCTCCTCTCTCTCCCGGGGCTCGTTTCTCTCTGGGCTCAGCTGCTCTGCTCTCTCCACAAGGCCAGCCGTAGACTATCAGGCGAATGGCTTGTCTGTCTTCCCGGGGCCTCTGCCGTGTCTAATGGACCTTCTCTCTTTCCTCATGTGTCTGCTTCTCTGTGCATTTACTTCCCGGGGCTCCAGCATCAAACCTCCACTGTCTGCTCTATGGACTCCTTCTGGGTGAATGAGCTGTTTCGTGCTTTCTGCTTTCTCAGCGTTTGTTTCATCTCTCTCAAACAGCATATACCATGCTGTGCTCTAATTTATCTCTTTACAAAAATGTGATTATATTCTGTGTTCAGGCAAAGAACCATGTACCCCGCTCTGGACTTGCCACGTTGTTGGCTGCAATATTTAGTTATTGAAATTATTTGTCCTTTTATGTCTGGCTTATTTCTCTCAACATGATGTCATCAAGGGTCATCCTGCTGTTGCATGAACCAGCACTTCATTCCTTCTTATGGCTGAATAATATTCCATTGTATATACCACATTTTACATATACATTTAATTTATCCATTTATCAGTTGATGGACACTTGGGTTGCTTCTACCTTTGGAATTATGAAAAAGGCAGCTATGAAAACCAGTGTAGCTGTTGGGCAGTTTGATGTAATTATGAATTCCAAAACTGTAATTGGATCATGCTTGTAAACTGATCTGTTAATCTGGGCATGATTAAGTTATGATTAGGGTGTTGACTGGGCCACGTCAGTAGGGCGTTGAGCCCCATCCCTTGGTGGGTGGGGGAAGAAAATATAAAAGGCATCACAAAGTACAGAGTTGCAGCAGGTTTTTGAGAAGCAGTTCTGAAGCTGGAGTTTTGATGTTGGAGAGAAGGGCCACAGGAGAAGAGAAGCGAACCGTTCGTCTGATCATCTACAGCTGACCTTGTGGAGAAAACAGGAGCTGACCCCGGAGAGAAACGCGGCCCCGGGAAGAGAGGAACCCAAGAAGCCTGAACCCTGGCAAATGCAGGCAGCTGTCTTGCTCCACCACGTGGCAATGAATTTTGGTGAGAGAAGAAACTTCACGCTTTATGACCTGGTAACTGTGGACTTCTATCCCAAATAAATACCCTTTATAAAGACCAACTCATTTTTGGTATTTCACATTAGCACCCCTTTGGCTGACTAATACAACCGGTGTGCAAATATCTGTTCGAATCCCTGCTTTCACTTCTTCTGGGTATATACTTAGTAGTGGGATTGCCAGGTCACATGGTATTTCTATATTTAGCTCTCCGAGGAACTGCCAAACTGTCTTCCACAGTGGCTGCACCATTTTACATGCCCACCAGCAATGAATGAATGTTCCTATTTCTCTCTGTTTTAGTCTGCTGGGCTGCCAGAATGCAATATACCAGAAATGGGTTCGCTCTTACAATGGGGATCTACTAGCTTGCGAGCTCAGAGTTCTGAGGCCATGAAAATGTCCAAATCAAGGCTTCATCAGGCAATGCTTTCTCCCCAAAGACCGGCTGCTGGCGACCCTGGGCTCCTCTGTCACATGGCAAGGCACATGGCGGTATCTGCTCATGTCTCCCTTCTCTTCTGGGTTTTGCTGCTTTCAACTTCTGACTCTGTGACTTTCTCTCAGCTTCTATGACTTTCTCTCTGTCTCTCTCTCCATATTTATCCCATTTATAAAGGACTCTGTTAAGAGGATTAAGACCCACCATGGGCCGTGCTGCAACTTAAGTCACCTAATCAAAAGGTCCCACCTGCAATAGGTGCACACCCACAGGAATGGATTAGCTCTAAGGACAGGATTTTCTGGGGGCCACACAGCCTCAAACCATCACATTCTCCAATACTTGTAATTTTCTCTTTTTTTAAATATAGTTTTTAAGGACGTCTTTTAAAAATAAAATTTTATTGAAGTATATCATTCATACACGAACATACATAAACAGTAAATGTGTAGTAAAACTTGCGACTTTACAAAACAGACATGCATTTCATCATACAGGGCTCCCATGCATCTCCCTACCGCCAACATGGCTGTGAAACATTGGTTACAAACTGTGAAAGTGCATAGTCAAAATATTACTACTAACTCTAGGCCATATCTCATCTTTGGTGTATTTTTCCCCCACTCGCCCGATTATCAACATCCCGCTTTAGTGTTATATGTTTGCTATCTTTCAGGAGAAAGTGTTGTCATGCTTGTCCTGTTAGCCACTGTCCACCTTCCACCCCGGCTTCCCTGTGTGTGTCTCATGCTTTGCACAGTCCAGTCTGTGTGCGCTCAGTGGCTCTCGCTTTCATCACAGAGTTGCGCTATCATCACCTCAGTCACTTGTAGAACATCTCATTACTCCAAAAGAAAAACCCCATGCCCCTTTATGCCCCCCTATTGTTGTCCCTTTGTATTGAAATAATATCTTCTTGCCATCGCTGCAAAACACAACAATATTACTGTTAACTATTGTCCTTGAGTTACGTTAGTTGTAAGTTCTCCCCTGTATCACCATAATAGCCACCAGTCTAGTGGGTGTAAGACGGCATCTCGTTGTGGCTTCGATTTGCTTTTCCCTAATGGCCCATGATGTTGAGCGTCTTTCCACGTGCGTTTTGGCTCGCTTGGGCTTTGCAGGGGCCTAGGCAGCACGGGGCGCACTGCCAGCTCTCTGCACCCACTCTGCCAAGAGCACAGAGCAGCTCCCACCTGCTCTCCGCAGCCCCACCGCAAGGAGGCGGGCACGGGCCTCCCAAACCTTCTCACGCGCTGCTGCCAAGCGGCGTCGCCAGCCTTGCGCTCCGTAACTGATCTGCTCGTTGTTAGTATTTGCATAGTAAATGTGTTGGGAAACATTTACGGGAATTCTAAATAAAAGGGAAAACCACCCACAATTCTGCACACCGACAGAGGAAACAATCCACTTTCTGAGTTGCCTCGGCGTCCCGTCTGCGCTCATCGCTGGACTCTGGTAACCGCCGGCTCCGCCCTGACAGGGAGGGCTTCACTGTGGCCTCTTGGGGTCCTTCTGAATCCTTGATCTTATTTTCTTTCATATTAGCTGTTCCTGCTGGGTTTCTTGACCAGCAAATTCTCTAATGCTGTCCCCCGCCCCCGCAAGATGGCTCCCCGGTCTGCTGGCTCGTTGTTTTTGCTTGTTTGTACTCATTGTCTGCTCACTGCCGGTTTGTTTTTTCTTTAGGAGGCACCGGGAACCGAACCCGGGACCTCCCATGTGGGAGGTGGGTGCTCAACTGCCTTAGCCACATCCGCAACCTGCTCATTTGTTTTTGCGCGTTGTCTGCTCATTGTTTTTTCTCGTTGTCTGCTCGTTGTTTGTTTGTCTTCTTTAGGAGGCACTGGGAACCGAACCCGGGACCTCCCATGTGGGAGGTGGGTGCTCAACTGCCTTAGCCACATGCGCTCCCCTCTAATAATGTTTTATTCGAGTCTTGATTGGAGATGCTAGGTAGGTGGGGCTAAGCGGGTGGACAAGGCTGTGGGGTGGGACCACAACCCTCCCACGGCGCCTGTGATGGGCCACACAGAGCCCATCGGCCTGGGGCAGCGGCTGTCTTCTTCCCACCAGGGAAAGGCGGCCCTGCGCCCCTGTCCCCTCTTGCTCACTACCTCAATAACTGCCCTCGGGAGCTTTCCTTGCTATAACTTCATTCGCTCCATCATTCTTTCGGCAAACATTTATTAAGAACTTACTAGTATGTGCCAAATACCGTGCATTGTGGCGGGAATACAGAGATGAGGAGAAGGCCTCTGCCCGCAGTAACGGAGAGGTAGGGAAGAGAGTTAGGGGAGGGGGTGCAAGGAAATCCCAGCGGCTGCCAGAGCAGAGGAGGGGCTGCGAGGGCAAGGAAGGCCCCGAGGCCTGGCCTCGCTGGGCTGGGTGAGCAGTGAGCTGCAGGAGCTCTGTGCAGGGGGCTCCCACCGCTGGCCCCAGGAGGGGCAGAAGGGAAGTATCTGGGGGCGTCACTGTGAAGGCCCCCAGGATCAGGGCAGCCCCCAGCCCTCTCCACCCAGCTCTGGGCCTCAGCGGGTGCTCACTCTCATCAGCCCCCCAGCTTTTCCCAGGGCTGTCATTGTGAGGCTCTGTCCCGCCCCTGCCCAAGGGTGTTGGCTGGAGGGAGCGGCAGAGGGGAGCTGGGGAGGGGTAATCGAAGGGTCTCTTATCCATGTCTCCACCGTGAAAACAAAGGCCAATGATGGGAGGAAGTAGGGGCTGCAGGGCTGACTCTCCAGGCAGCGGGGCCCTGGCTGCGGGTGGGATCCCCTCCCCAGGGCTGTGTGCGTGGGAGCAGAGCCCCTCTCCTGTCTTACCCTCGCCTGCCCCAGACACATCTGGGGAGGGCTGCCCTTTGCCTCTCTCCAACCAGAAGACGGGGGACGCGCGCCAGCTCGTTAGACCCTTCCAGCTCCGTCCCTTCCACCCTAACCACCCGGCAGCCCCTTCAGCTGCGCAGGGAGCCCAGCGCCAGCCACCCTCCCAGGTCCTGGAGGCCACAAAGTCAGGATGCCCAGGTTCTTTCCAGGGCGGGAAAGCTGCCATCAGCGCTCGGAAGTGCCAGCCAACTCGACGTACTCAAGACAAACGGCCGGAGCATGAGGTACCACACAGGAGGGAACTGCCCCTGGCGTGGACAGCAGAGCCCCACAGAGGGCGGCCATTTGCGCGCCATCTTGAAAGGAGCTCAGGAGCTGGCCTGGGGGACGCCGTCCAGCCCAAGGCCGCGCATGGGCCCAGACGCACAGCAAGCCGGGGTGTGAGGTCTTCCTTCTGCATCCGCTTTAGCTTCCTCAAGTTTTCTCCATACGGTGTTTCTCATCGCTGATCTCTTAAGACCCACATGTGGAGGAAAATGGTCAAACGGAACCTGCTGGGAAGGGGTCATGGATCCTCAACGAACACCGTAGAACTTGTACAAAACCAATTTGGAAATGCAGACCGAGAGCCGCGGACGTGCCACGACCACCTTGGGTGATTTTACTGAGTAAAAAGTAACAGTTGGGGAAGTGGATGTGGCTCAAGCGATTGGGCTCCCATCTACCATATGGAAGGACCAGGGTTCGATTCCCGGGGCCTATTGGTGAAAGGCGAGCTGGCCCGCGCGGAGAGCTGGCCCACGTAGGAGGGCTGGCACAGCAAGATGACGCAACAAAAAGAGACACAGAGGAGAGACAATAAGAGATGCAGCAGACCAGGGAGCTGAGCTGGCGCAGGAGATTGAGCGCCTCTCTCCACTCCGGAAGGTCCCAGGATCGGTTCCTGGTGCTGATTAAAAGAAAACAAGCAGACACAGAAGAACACACAGAGAGCAGACAGTGAGCACAAAACAACGAGGGGCGGGCAGGAGAAATAAATAATTTTTTTTTTTTAAAGCAACAGTTTGTGTTTGTTAAGACACAATTTAAAAAAAGTGGAGACGATCTGAATTTCCAATAGAACACTTAAGAAAATCATGAGACACCAGCTCCACTATGTAGTCGCTGAAATCCGTCGTCATTAAGAGAGCGAGAACCACGTAAAATGAGAAAAGAGGAGAAAACTATTTTGCAGGTATACTGTAGTTACAACTGTAAAAGCAGACAGACGTGTTGATAGAGCCTAGAAGTGGACCATAAAAATAAGAACCAAGCTGATAGGATTATGTGGGGAGCTCTTTGTTTTTAATTTCCTTTAATACTTGGAAGTTAGTAAGGTTTTAATAAAAAAAAGTCTTTTAAAAATATTTCCAAAAATATTTCCAAAAAGCTGAAATAACTAAAGAAGCCGCCCCGGCAGAGGAGGTCAAAGAGGGCTATCCGTCTTATTGCTTATTCAACCAGGCAGGCGGGAAAATAACACTGATGATTTATCAGAAAGGAGAGAGAGAGAAAGTATAAGCCTCGCCTGGGCGAGTTTAACAGTTTGGAACCTGAAGGCAGGAAAGTAGCCAAATTTCAGAACTAAAGCTATGTTCAAGGCTTTGGTCAACGCTCTCCAGTCCTTGGTGTGAGGCTTCATTTATTTAAAAGCCGTTTTATTGAGATATATTCACATACAATCTATCCAAAGTGCACAATCCGTGGCTTTTAGTGTAATCACAGTGTTGTGCATTCAGCATCGTGTAACAATTTTAGAACAATTTCAATAATCCAAAGAGAAAACTCCACACCCCTTAGCGGTCGCCTCTCAATCCTCTATCCTTTCTCAGCCCTACATAACCACTAATCCAGTTCCATCTGCATACATTGATTTATGTTGACATTTTATGTAAATGGAGCCATACAGTACGCAGTACACTGTGTCTGATTTCTTTCACTTCCATTTTTAGTCCTGGGGAAATCCAGCCGAGGCGGCAGCTCAGGAGCAGGTGGTGAGGCTGTGGAGGACGCTGGAGGGAGTCCGGGGCGCTGGTCTCAGCCACGCTGAGTGAGATGGACGCAGGATGTCCAGCCTGACCGCTCTGCTCTCAGAGGGACTAAGGGAATTGGGCAAGGACAGAAAAAAACCAGGGTGGGTGATATGGGAATGTTCTCTATGGCAAAGGCAGTTAAAACTCAGAGAGACCCTCAAACGCTCAAGGCCCCCTGGGAAGCCAGCAGAGGTGACGCGGGTCAGGGGTCCGAGGTGACACTGGGATGAGGAGGCAGCGCCTGCAGGAGCCAAGGAAGGGCACACCCCAAGCCGTGCCGCGTGGGGACGGGCTTTGAGGAGTGACCCCGGACGCTCACTCCACAGGCTCCCTGTTCTGTTGGAGTGTTTTCTTTTCCCCATAAGCACATCATTTATTTGGAAAGTGAATATTAGTTAAATTCGCTTCCCGCATTGAAATTGTGAAATGCAACATTAAGGCCAAATGCTTTCGCTACAACTGCTAAGGCTTCTTACCTGAGGGTGATAAGTCTTCTTTCTTCTCTTGGAATCTTTTCCACGGAGAGCGCGTCAGTACATGGTGTGTTAACTGAAAAGGCAATCACTTGCATATATATTTATATATCATTTTACAAATATTGGTATGTACTGTGAAAAATCTTAATTTTTATGAACAATAAAAAAAAAAAAAAAGAAAAGAAAAGGCAATCACTGCCCTCATGGTCTGAAAGACAAGTGGGAAAAACACACGGAAGACGCGCAGCTGACATTTGCTGAGACCTGAGGCTGCGGTGGGGGCTGATAGACAAAAACTGCACGGAAGGACCGCCGGGCACGTGGGGGCCGGGCTGGGCCGGGGGCCGGGCGTCGAGGGTCCCACTCTCCTGCCCTAACCTGCAGGGAAGAGCTTTCGTGGCTTAAACCTGCTCCGGGCCCGTCCTCTGTTACCCCGCCACGAGGCATTGCTGCCTGAGGGCGTCCAGTCTTAATAAGCACAAATGTGAGTGATTTCCTGTGCTTGGGCGGCTCCCAAGCCCAGGGGCTCCCGGCTGCACATGAGGACCACTGGGGAGCTTTCATAACATACCTCAATGCCCTCCCCCAGTCTAATTAAACCCGAATGGAAAGCCTCAGGGCCTCCGGCACGGTCCCGGCTGAGGAGGGAAGGGTCAGGGTGGCCCTGCGGTGTTGACAGGACAAGCCGTCACTGAGAATACCCTAAACTACGACGGCAGGAGGTATAAGCAGCAGATGACTGCATGAAGCACATGTGGAACCCCTAACCCAAGAGAAAATGGGCAAAAGACTCCAACAAGCCCGTCGCCAAAGAGGAAGAGCGAGGGAAGAGACGCTTGACCTCCTGGGTCATCAGGAAAATGGAAATCAAGGTCGCGAGGAGAGAGTATTCTTTTACCCATTCCACTGGCAATAATTAAGAATTCAACAATACCAAGCCTGGAGAGGGAGTGGCTCAAAGAGATGGCTTACATATGGCTGGTGGGAGGAAACCGTGGGAAAACAACTTGCCATTTTCATGTAAATCTGGACATTCACATACCAAAAGCTCAGGAAATCACTGCTGCACCTGTGCACAGGAAGCAAGTGCTCGTGATAACAGCCAACAGTCAGCTGATCACAGCTTGAATGCACGTGGGCAGAAGAGGGATACATAACTGGTGGTATTTTCCCCACAGTGAAACATCATCCAGTGGTGAACGTGAACTCTCTCCAGTTGTTTGAGTTTCCTCATTGTGAAGTAAATGCCATACAATGGGTTGGCTTAAACAGTGGGAATTTATTGGCTCACGGTTTTGAGGCTAAGAGAAGTCCAAGACCAAGGTGTCATGAAGGCGATGCTTTCTTCCCCAAAACTGACCTTCTGGGGCTGGCTGCTGGCGATCCCTGGGTCTTGGCTCCCTGTCACATGACCAGGTATATGGCGGCCTCTCGCTTCTCCTCCGGGTTCCGTTGACTTTCGGCTTCCGGCTGCTCCCTATGGCTTTTGTGTCTGACTTTCACTCTGCTTCTAAAGGTCTCCAGCAATCGAATTAAAAGCCAACCTCAGTGTTTGAGCACCGGCTTCCCACATACAAGGTCCCGAGTTCAATCCCCTGCCCCAGTACCTCAAAAAAAAAAAAAAAATCCAACCTGACTCATTTAGGCCACACCTTAACAGAAGTAACATCTTGAATAGATCTTATTTACAATGGGGCCACACCCACAGGAATGGATTAAGTTTAAGAACATGTTTTTCTGGGGTATATAGCTCCAAACCACCCCAACAGTTAAACACAAAACCATGGGTGAATCTTCATAACATAATGTGAGTGGGGAAAAAAATCAAGTAACCCTACACTTTTTTAAAAAGTTAAAAAAAAATTAAAATATATATGTATCTTTTAAAAATTAGGATTTGCTGCGAATAGTCTCGCTGTCCTGATTTTGTGATAATCAGGGTAGGCTAAACATTCGCTGTATTAGAAACCATGCATGTGTCCCCAGACCTAGTTTTTCTCCCTAGGTCTGGTTTTTAGAATGCTAGTGATAAACTAAGCCTGATTTATTATATGACCATCCTATAGGGGAAAAGACTGTAAATCTAGGTATTTTTGGTCAACCTTAAGAGATATAGCAGGGGGATGGATGTGGCTCAAATGGTTGGGTGTCCATCTCCCATATGGAAGGACCTGGGTTCGATCCCTGGGACCTCCCGGTAAAAATTAAAAAAAGAAAAATATAGAAGGCGCGTGGGCCACCAGGCCCCGCATGTGGGTGAGACCCCAGGCCCCATGTGTGGGTGCACCGTCAGGTCCCGTGAGCCACGCGGCAAGATGATGACGTAACAGGAGAGTGACACAAGGGAGAGCCAAGACGAGATGCGCCGAAAAACCAGGAACTAGGGTGGCACAGGTGGTAGGACACATTTCTCCCACATCGGAGATTCCGAAAATCGAATCCCAGTAAAGACAGGAGAAGAAGGATGAGAAGAGAGGGCAGGAAACAGACACAGAGAGTTGCCCAGTGAATGGACAGAGAAACAGCAAAAACGCGGGGAGAAGGGAGGGGGTAAAAATGGATAAAGGCAAATAAATCCTTAAAAAAATGTATAGGTGAATACCTATATATACCGACTATAGTTAGGAGTAGTACTTTGGCGATGCTCTTTCATAATTTGTTAACAAATGTTTCACAACAGTGCAAAGTATTTGTGGGGAGTGATGTGTGGAAGCCCTGTAGGATGTTATGCATGTTTGTTTTGTAAGTTCACAGTGTTTACTGAACATTTATAGTTTATGTATGTTCATGTATGAATGACGTACTTCAATAAATTGTTTAAAAAAAATTAGGATTTGGGTCACTTCTGAGAGATAGGGGGTGGGTTGAATGAGAGGAACTCATGTAGTAGATTTAAACTGTTCACGTTCAAAGTCAAGAGGTTTTATTAACTGTTATCAGTGAATGAATGAATGAATGAATGAATGAATGAATGATTTTAAAAGAAGGCTATGCATAGACTTATAATGAGAGTGCATCATGAACAAAGATTTCAATCTAATTATGTGCATAAAAGGAAAAAATTAACGTTACACATCAGTATGTATAGTGTAATCTTAGTTTGTAATGAAAATACCTATATACACACATATATGTGTAAAGTTGTATTAAAAATTTTGCCAAGGAAAAAATTAGAAATCACTCAGGGTAGTAGGTAGCATTGAGTTTTGTAAATTTTCTACTTCTTGCATTTCTGTTTTCTAAATTTTCTACAATAAAGCATATTTTTAAAAATAGCACTCTTTAAAATTAGAGCAGTTGTAAGTTTACAGAAAAATCATGCAGAAAGTACAGAGGTCCCATATACACCCCTCTCACAGGTTTTCATCATTTTGCATTAGTGTGGTACCTTGGTTTGAAGACTGATGAATCAATCTTATTATAATTATATTATTACCTATAGCCCATCCCATAGTTTACATTAGGAGTCACACTTTGAAAAACAGTACATTTTCATAAACAATTTTATTAGAAAAGTTGTGGGTACACAGAACAATTATGCATACAATACAGGATTCCCATACACCACCCGACCACCACCGCCTTGCACTGAGATGGAACATTTGTTACAATTGGTGATAGCACTTTTTAAATGTTTGTAATATTTTTAAAACAGTATTAGCCAGCATCTTTTGAGAGATTCTACATTCTAGGTACTGTGTGAAGCAATTTACATGGATTACCTCATTTAAACACCCAATGCACAATCCTGGGAAATACGTCCTATTTTTTTTAAATTAGAGAAGTTGTAGTTTACAGAAAAATCATGTAAAAAAATACAGCTTTCACATATAACCCCTATTGTTGATACTTTATATTACTGTGGTACCTTTGTTACAACTAATGAAAGGAAATTAAAATAGTGCTATTAACTCTAGTCCAGGGCTTATATTAGGTTATTCTTTTCCCATGTGCCACCCTATTAGTACCACCTTGTGTTAGTGTTGCACATTTGTGAGAGAACACTCTTATACTTGTACTATTAACTGTAGTCCATTGCCTACAATAGGGTTCTCTGAAAAGCACATTTTATTTATTTTTCATGTGGTACCAGGGAGGGGGAATGAACCCAGGATCTTGTATGTGGAAGGGCGGGGCTCAGCCACTGAGCCACACTGGCTCTCCTGAGTTGGTCTTTTCATTTGTTTCCTTGTTGTTTTATTTTTGTTTTTAGGAGGCACCGGGGACCCAACCAGGACTCCCATGTGGGAAGCAGGGCTCAACTGCTTGAGCTACATCCGCTCCCCTGAAGAGCACATTTTTTAATAGAAGGAAAATATAGTGACATCAAAGGCTGCCCAGTTGTGACTTAATCATGGTTTCCTAGTGTGTGCTCACCAGGTGAATGAACAGCTCAAAGGGCGTGGGGCGTTGAAAATCACACGCTTCTTTCATCTTAATTCCGTTAAATATTCAATGTGTTTACTGTAAAGGAAACACAAAAATAAGACACAGCCCCTGCCCTTGAGGAGTTTGCGGGTAAATAAGAAAATGAAACCATGGAAATAACCCCCCGCCCCCAGGCAGAACAAAGTACATGCCTTGAAAGTGTGCAGAGGGAGCGGGTGCGGCTCAGTGGCTGAGCGCCTGCCTCCCAGTGCGAGGTCCTGGGCTCAATACCCCGTGCCTCCTGGAAAAAAAAAAAAAAAAAGGAGCGCAGAGGTCCGTGTGTTTCGAACAGATGGGACAGATGGGAGGGGGACCCACAACAGAACTGAGTCTGGAAAATCTTCAGCGAGTTCCTACGGGACAGAATCGAATGTTGGACTAGGCAGTGGAATGACAAGGATGCAGCTGTGCAGACAATCCCAGCAAAATTCACTTTCAACCATTTTAATAACATTTTAGTGAGTCGATTTTTTTCTTTTTACTTTTGATTTTGACATAATTTCAGACCTACAGAAAGACTGCAATGATATGCTTATCCTGATTTTTAGGGATTACACACTGAAGTAGTTAGAGGAGAAACGGTATCTGCAATTTACACTCAAAGGATTCAGAAAAAGAAATGCACATGCACAGAGAACGATAAGTCACTATTTTCCCCTTTGTGATTAAGAACTATTTTATGGGGAGAGAGTTTGAGACTACGTAAATATCCATTTGACTCCCTTCACCCACTAGCTTTTTGTTTTTGTTTTTTTTTAATTAATTTTTTTTATATTTTAAAAGATTCTTA
The DNA here is from genome assembly GCA_029593785.1 of Cabassous unicinctus. Taxonomy (NCBI): domain Eukaryota; kingdom Metazoa; phylum Chordata; class Mammalia; order Cingulata; family Chlamyphoridae; genus Cabassous; species Cabassous unicinctus. The sequence continues at coordinate 16,328 of JAQZBX010004828.1, forward strand.
GATTACATAAATGTTACACTAAAATTACAGGGATTCCCATGTTCCCCACCTCCCACACCTCCCACAACCTCCCACATAAACATCTTTCATTAGTGTGGCTCATCACCTGCAATGGATATGCACATCCTGGGGCTTTGCCACTGAGCATGGACCATAGTTCACATTGTAGACCACACTCTCTCCCACACAGTTCTGCATGGTATATGCTGATGTAAAATGGCCTATATCTGTCATTGCAGTGTCACTCAGGATAATTCCCAAGTCCCGAAAAAGCCCCTGTATTACAACTGCTTTTCCCTCTCCTGCTCTGAAAGTGTTCAGTGGCCACTGGCTCCACATCAATGTTGTAATTTCTTCCATTGCTTGAATCACAATACGTCTACAACAGAATACCAGTAAGTCCACTCTAGTCCATAGCTCTTCCCCCAATCCTGAGGAGTGTGGGATGGTGATGTCCACTCCACCTCCAAGTGAGAGGGGGCTTATATCCCATGGATGCAGTGGATGGGATTATCCTGCCTGTGGCTGCAGGCTCTCTCCATTCCCTGGGATGCCCGCTGTCCATCATCGTCTCCTCACCAGGTGACTTGGGTGAGTCCATGGAGCTGTAGAGTAGGAGCTGCAGCTCCACCCACTACTTTTAACATCAGTAGATGACTGTCTCCTGAATCAGTTACTACCGTGATAATTGCTTGCGGTGTTTTTCAAATCCGTTGTTCCTTCTGTATCCATCACTTGGCTTTCCACTGTAAGGGCGAGCTTTGCTTTCTCTCATTTATTTATATCTATATGTGTGCATGGATTCTCACTTTATTCGGTGGCTTATAACCTGTCACTGTCTTTACTTACTCGATGCTTAAATTGTCCCAGACTTGGCCCGTAGGGTCCTTCAACACGGCTCCTGCGTCCTTTAGACAGGTCCCACCATTTCCTGAGCACTAGGCTTATTTTGTGCCTACCCCTCTCCAGCCTTGCAATCAGCCATTTCTCCAAGGAGCTTTGGTGCCTGTCAGTGAAGAATGGTATTTAGAAACCAAGATCTGAGCGTTAGGTGTGCTCATTGCTGCTAGGATACCATTGCTTCCAGGCCTTTCAGCAGCCAAAGCTAGGAAACTATGGTAGACTGGATTATGCACCCCAATTTAGACATGACCCCAATCTTAATCTGCATCCCTGTGGCTGTGAGCCCTTTGCAAAAAGACCCTTTAAAAAAAAAAAAAAAGATTTTTTTTTTAATTTCTCCCCACTCCCTTGTTGTTTGCACTTGCTGTGTCTGTACGTCTTCCTTATTTCTTTAGGAGGCACCAGGAGCCGAACCCAGAACCAACGATGTAGGAGGGAGGTGCCTGATAGCTTGAGCCACCTCCGCTCCCTGCTTTGCGGCTTCACTCATGTTTTTCTTTTTCTGTCTCTTGTTGTTTCAGCTTGCCACGCCTGCCCATCGTGCCAGCTCGCTGTCTTCTTTAGGAGGCACCAGGAACCGAACCAGGGACCTCCCATGTGATAGGCGGGAGCCCAATCACTTAAGCCACATCAGCTTCCCCTAATGGGCCCTTTTGAAAATGTTACTTTTAGTTAAGGTGTGGCCAACTGAAGTGGGGTGGGCCTTAATGTGGATTACTAGAGGCCTTATAAAGAGAAAACCACGAGCAGAAGCAGAAAGAGCGGCAGGAAGCAGAAGCAGGAAGTCAGTGGGCACCCCAAGGAGAGCCAGCAGCCAGCACCAGAACACTGCCGTCTCCAGGGAGAGAGTGTGGCCTTGCCGAGATCTAGATTTGGGGCTTCTCCTCACCTCAAAACTGTGAACCAATAAATTCCTGTTGCTCGAGCCAACCCGTTCTGTTGTATTTGTGATAGCAGTTCAGGCAAACCAAGACAAAAACGTGTGTAAATAAGTACAACGGTACCTACATGAGTGTGCATTGCTACATTCATCCGTGTGTGTCTGTGTGTGTGCATAATGAAGCCAGAGTTCATACTGATATCTCCAGTTCTAATCCAGTCCAGTTGAGTTCTTTATCTTCCCCCTTTCACTATTTGCTAACTTCCTTCCATTAACGGCTTTTCTTAAGGTGATGGATATAGTCCAAGCCATCGTCAAAGGATGACCATCAGTCACTCAAACACCATGCTTGTGCTCTGTGCTCAAAGAGCAGCCTGGGCCTCCACCCCGCCTGTGTACGACCCTTGCCCAAACAGGGCAGAATGGCAGAAGGAGCAGCCAGGCAGGGGCTCGATCCCGAGCCAGAAGGCCCTTCTGGAAGGTGCAGGGGAGTCAGGAGCAGAATACTCAGGAAGTGGTGGGGGGTCGGGGTGACGACCCTAAACAGCGGGATTTTCTGGATGAGATGAGAAACCAGAACAGATGGGCCGTTGGCCGGCTCTATGGAAAGACCACAGATGACCTATGGGGGCTTGAAAGGGCAAACCTGTTCCCCACAGCAACTGGGGTGAGAGCCCCTGGCTTGAGGCTTTTGTCGGCACAGCAGCTGGCCCTGGCGGAGGCTGCCGTGGGCAGCTGAGAGCCTGGGGGGAGGCGCCTCACATTCAGCTGTTGGCTGAGGAGAGAGCCCCACAAAGGCTCTGTGAGAACCCTCCACACTTGCCCTGTTTTTACAGGGCTTAAATGACTGGGTCCCAACACTAATCACCTTAACCATCTGTTTACTCCAAACCAGGCGAAACACTGAACTCTTGTTCTACTTCCAGGGATCCTGTTCCTTTTAAGATTGCTGCATTTGGGGATTTCAACTCTCCTGTCCAACAAATACACCTTCCAGAGAATAATGAAAACTACGTCTGGGTCTTACTTGTGTGTTCCCTTGCCGCAACGTTGGCTGACACCGGTCGGGTGTTTACAGAACGTGGAGCCAGCTGGGGAGATGTATGGAGGAAGCTCAGTCCAGCCACGATTCACAACCACAAGAACGATCGCATTTTTGAGCACTTTTGAGCCAGATACCTACACCAGGGGGTCTGCACCCAGTGTCTCCCTTACCGCTCGGTGAGGTGGGCGTGACCATCTTCATTTTACAGGCAAGAAAGTGAAGCAGCTCGCCAAGAGTCCTTGGACGTGAGGTTCAGTGTCGGAAGGTTACAATTCTGTGACACGTATATCTTCCAGGGACTCAAGAGGCCAAATGGGGGCACTGTGTGGGTCGGGGAATGAACAGTGCTGGGCGAGTGTGTCCTGGCAGCGCCCGGACGTCTGTACTTTTAAGGCCAAGAGAAACCACAAAGGCTATTGAGATGAGTGATAAGTCCCAAGGCTAAGAAACTGTACCCCTTGCCCCAATGCTAATGCAAGGAGTTGATTTTCTTTTCTTTTTTTAAATTTTATTTTATTTTAAAAACAATTTATTGAAGTACATCATTCATACATGAACATACACAAAAAATAAGTGTTTAGTAAACACCGTGAACTTACAAAACAAACATGCATAACATCACACAGGGCTCCCACATATCACCCCACCACAAATACTTTGCATTGTTGTGAAACATTTGTTAACAAATTATGAAAGAGCATCATCAAAGTATTACTACTAACTCTAGTCCACATCTTACTCCCTTATACTTTTTTTTAAAGATTTATTGATTTATTTATTTCCTTTTATCCATTTTTAACCACCCACCCCCCGTTTTTGCTGTTTCTGTGTCCATTCGCTGGGCAACTCTCTGTGTCTGTTTCCTGCCCTCTCTTCTCATCCTTCTCCTCCTGTTTTCACTGGGATTCAATCCCCGGAATCTCCAATGTGGGAGAGAGGCCTCCTACTGCCTGCGCCCCTTAGTTCCTGGTTTTTTGGTGCGTCTCGTCTTGGCTGTCCCTTGTGTCACTCTCCTGTTAGGTCATCGTCTTGCTGCGTGGCTTGGTGGGGCCTGGCGGTGCACCCGCTCGCAGGACCTGGGGGCTTACCCGTTTGCGGGGCCTGACTGCACTCACACACACGGGGCCTGGTGGTCTGTGCTTTTACTGGGAGGTCCTGGGGATCGAACCCAGGTCCCTCCATATGGGAGATGGACACCCAACCACCCGAGCCACATCCGCCCCCTGCTATATCTCTTAAGGTTGACCAAAGATACCTAGGTTTACAGTCTTGTCCCATACAGGATGGTCATATAATAAATCAGGCTTAGTGGGGGGCTTAGATAATAGTACTAGACTATGTTAAGGTCTTTTTTTTTGCTGAGGTACCGGAGGCCGGGGATGGAACCCAGGACCTTGTATGTGGGAAGCCAGCACTCAACCACTGAGCCACATGGGCTTCCCAGGGTTTTTCCGTTTGTTTTGCTTATTTGGTTTTTTGTTTGTTTGTTTTGCTTTGTTTTTTTGTTTTTTTTTCAGGCGGCACTGGGAACTGAACCTGGGACCTCCCATGTGGGAAGTGGGTGCTCAACCACTTAAGCCACATCTGCTCCCTAATGTCTTTATTTTGATGGTTGTGTTAGGTAAGAGAACATCCTTGTTTTAGGAAATAATCACTAAAGTATTTAAAGGTGAAGAGGCATCATATCTGCAACTTGTTCTCAAATGGTTCTGTTGGTAGAAAAAAAAGAGAGGTTGATGAAGAAAATGTGGTAAATATTAACATTTGGGGGATCTGGATGAAGAGGACTATTCTTGCAACCTTTCTGTAAGTTTCAAATTATTGAGGAAAAATAATAGGGAAAAAAAAAAGTGGCCTGCAACGTCTGAACCCTTCCTGTTTCTCCTGGCCTGGTTCCCCCAAATGCCCAGCTTGGCCCGGCCCAGGGCCAGCCATCTGAGGCCACCGTCCCCAGGACCTGGCAGCCTCCCGCTCCCCCGACCCCCAGCCTGGCAAGGCCCACTCCCATCTGCTGTCGCCAGCCCAGCCCCCACACTCGGCCTTCCAGAGAAAGCCTGGAAGCCGTGCACTCTACCCCAGCCAGGCCGTGCCCCTGGGACTGCTCAGCAGGACCGCTAGTGCGTCCCCGAAGCCTCCTAGGTCTCCCGGCCTCACTTCCTAGCCTGTGAGTCCTGGAGCAGGAAGCAGCCTTTGGACAGGACCCGCCTCCCTTCCCCTCCTGTCCGCCTGAGCGCTCCTGGGCCTGGACTGAACTCCCCTGGTCTGGGAAGGAAAGCAGTGTCCCTTCACGTGCCACCGCCTGCACTACTGCAGCCTCTCACCCAGTAGCTGCTGCCTCCTCGTCCCCAGCCCCAGAGCCTCACACCCTCCTCCTCCTCCCTCTGGCCAGCCGCAGCCCTTCTCTCCTTCCTTCACGAGGGGCAGCTTCTCAGTCCTCATTCCTGTCCCTGCATTCCGTCATTAGCACTTTGCCATCGGCTTGTGTCCCCTCCCCACCTCCCAACACCCCTCCTCAAAGTGGCACAGGGTCAGCGCCTCAGGATGCAGACCTGGAAGGCTTGAGTTCGAGTCTCTGCCCTGTCACTCCAGCGCTCCACTCCTGTCACTCCAGCGCTGTGACTCCTGTCACTCCAGTGCTCCACTCCTGTCACGACAGCGCCACCTCTGACCCCGTTTCTAGGACCCACGGGCAGTACACGTGCAGGCACACGGCCAGCTGTAGCCTGGGGCCTCCCAGTCACCCAAGCCCTCGGCCTTGCTCTCGGCCCGTCTGCCTTTCCTTTTCATTTCTCTACACAACCTCCTAGGAGCCCAACAGCAAATCCAGCCTGTCCGCCGACAGCTCCTGAACCTGCAGCTCCGGCACCGGGCCCTCTTCTGGACTCCACCTGGCCGTTTGGACATTTCCCCTGGCCATCCAGCGGGCTCCTCACATTTACTGTGCCTCCAGGTAGAGCCATTCTTTTTTTTTTTTTTTTTTTTAATTTTTTTGTCTTTTCATTTTTTTATTTTTTAAAACATACTTAGATTCCATAAATGTTACAGAGACTATATAGGGGATTCCCATATGCCCCGCTCGCCACACCTCACACGTTTTCCCACATTAACAACGTCTTTCATTAGTGTGGTACATTCATTGCAACTGATAATCACATTTTGGAGCATTGCCACTGAGCATGGGTTATGGTTTACATTAGGTCCATTCTTGTGGGTCCCAGATTTGCCAAAAGGCAGACTAAACGGAAACAACTTTCGAGGAAAGAATTAGACATTCCAAAAAGGTGTCGGAGCAGCTCCTCCTGGCTTGGACTGCTTGGTGGTGAGCACCTGAGGCAGCAGGACCTGACATTTTCAGCTCGTGGGGCCTCTGGAGGTCATCAGCCACGTTCAAGGTCATCAACCAAGGCGCTCCTTCCCCTGGCCTGCCTGGCTCGTGGCGCGCGCCTCAGAACCGACCTCGACCCCTTTCCTCTCCTGTCCCCACACCTTGTTTCTAATCCCATTCTCCTGTGCCCAAGCCCCTCACGCTCCCTCCTTCCCCTGGCACGGTAACCACTGCTGCCAGCACTCACCGGCTCTGCTCGGCCAGTCATCGCCTCCTAACTGGCAGGCTGCCCGCCTCATCCCAGCGCCCCCAAACTGTCTTCAGCCGGGGAGCCCTCCCTCAAAGCCAAGAACTGGCTGGTCACACCCTGTTCAAACACCTCCAGTGGCTCCCCGTGGCTGGGAGATCAAGTCCAAACTCCCTGCCTACAATGCAAGGCCCTGCCCGGTGGGCCCCAGTCTATCTGCCTTCCAACTCCATTTTTCCCCACTCCCCTACCCACGTGCCCTGGGATCTTAACAAACTGGACTTCTGGCCATCTGGGAACATATGTTCCCTTTGCCCAAAATAACCCACACCCCATCTCCACCTGTTGAGACCCATCCTTGAAGGATTACTCAATAAATAGTACCAGAACAATTGTAGACATTTGAAGGAAATTTTTTCGATTCTTCACTTCATACTATACACCAAAATATATTCCAGATAAATTAGAGTGAAATATAAAATATAAATATGCTATAATATAATCGCATATATAAAAAATCTAGCCATAAAAAGTCTAAAGAAAAATAAGTGATGATTAATTCTAAAATGAGGAAAGATCCCAGACTTACAAACAAAGAATGAAATTTCAAAGGAAGCAAGAATTATTTTAATTGGGTATATTCAAACTGAATATAACCAAAATGAACAGGAAAGCCACAATTTGGAAAGGGTAGGGGAGAATATTTATGGCAAGTGCAAAAGCTTGATACTTTTTTGTACGTGATAAGTCTGGAAAAAACAGCAAAACAATAGGACCCCAATAGTCAAGCAGGAAGAGGGGCAAGAACTGAATGTTGGGGTCCCCCATGTGGGGAAGTGGCATTACACTAAATATCAAAAAGCTGTTTGGTTAGCAAGCAATTAGAAAAGGAGTTGGATGACCGTTTTTCATGACGGCCAAGTGATGCCTGACAGCACATCCCCCCCAGGGGTCTGAAATGCTCCAGTCCCCAGATCTGCTGTCCCTCCCTGGACTCTGCTGTGGTTGGTTAATAACTTAGGATCCTAACTTTATTTGACTGGGGTGTCTTTTTATGAAATGGGGTGGGGAGGTGGATAATTAAGATTCTGGGGGAAAGCGGGAGTGGCTCAGTCGATAGAGCCCCCGTTTACCATGTGTGAGGCCCCGGGTTCGCTTCCCGGGGCCTCCTTGTGAGGGCAGGCCGGCTCGCGCAGCGCGGTGGGCTGATGCAGCGGGACCTCACAGCAAGGGGGAGATAAGCAGACACGGAGAAGACACGCAGTGAATGGACACAGCAGCACAAGCAGGATAGGTTCTACCGTCTTCATTTAACAAGTGGAGAAACAGACTTAGATAGTAGGTGAATCACTCAAGATCAGACACTCACATGGGAGACAGACCCAGACAGGGTGACTCTGGGCACATATCTGCTCCTACGGAAAGCCATATATATTTTTTTAACTTTTTATTTTTAAATACTTTCAAACTTACAGGAGAGTTACAAAAATAATACAAACCCCATACAGAGAACTCCAACATACCCCTACCTGCCCCCCAGATATTCAGATTCCCAGATCCACCAATTTTAACATTTTGCCACATTTGCCATATCATTTTTTCTTTCTATCTATCTGTCTGTCTGTCTATCTATCTATCTATCTATCTATCTTCTAAACATCTGACAGCAGGTTGCACACATCATACTCCTTGAATACATAATACATCCATGTACATTTCCTAGGAATAAGGATATTCACTTATGTCATCACCTTAAGTATACATATCAAGTTCAAGAAATTTAACTTCCATTAATTATTAAGCAGTTTTTCAAAGCAACAGCTCAAAAATATTCCTGGTTGTATATTTAAAACAAGACCTATTTGTTATTAATTTATCTACTATTATCTATCACTTTAGTTAGCCTAAATTACACACATGGTAATTGTCATTCTCCCTCATTCCTCTGTCAGCTCATTACACAACACCAGTCTCAAAGTTGGTGAATTGAAAAATAGTGGCTTAAAAAGAATAACTGACACATGTATAACTTAGGTATATTCTTTTTACTTTAAAAAGACATAAATTGTGCTAATGTTTCCATGCAAGGCCAAGTTTTCTTGGTGTTGTAGATTGTCTTTCATAATGTAGAATCCTTACAAATTTTTGCAATTTTTCCCCCAGATCTTTTACAGTTGCCTCAACAACTCATTTTTAAAAAAGCAATATGCGTTCATCTACTCTTTCCCAACCTGATTTGCATAGAAATAATTCTCTTCACACTTGCTTCATAACAGGTTTACCTAATGGTTCATTGAACTACAGACTGAAAAACCAAATATGACTGTCATGAACAGGTCTGGGAAGAAATAGGATTGATTCTTGGTAAATGCAAGGGAGCAGAATGTGCTCCTGAACTCAGAATTTTTTTTATTTTTTAAAAATTTGAAACAATTTCAAACTTACAGGGCAGTGGCAAAAATAATACAAATCCTTACAGAGAACTTCAACATACCCCCTACCACCCCCAGATGCCCAGATCCACCAATCTTAACATTCTGCTACATTTGCCATATCATTCTATCTATGTCTGTCTGTGTGTCTGTCTATCATCTTCTAAACATCTGACAGCAGGTTGCACACATCATACTCCTTTAATACATAATATGTCCACGTACATGTCCTAGGAACAAGGACGTTCACTTATATAATCAGTTCAAGATATTTAACATTGACATAAAGCTTACAACTTTTTATGTCTCAATAATGTCCTTTCAAGCCTTTTCTCCTACATTCTTAGATCACTGCCAGGATCATGCACTGCAATTAACTGTCATGATCACTTCAGTTTCTCTTTCTTTTGTTTTAATTGTGGAAATATATATATATATATATACACACACACATACACACACACAGCTCAAGTCTTGACATCCCAACCCTTCCCAAGTACACCATTCAGTGGGAATAATCACCTTCACAATATTGTGGAACTCTCCCCACCATCTGGAACTTTCACTTCACCACAAACAGAAACCCAACATTCATTTCTCATTTACTCCCCATTGCCCCTCGTAAGCTGTTCTACTTTCTGTCTCTGTGAGTTTGCATATTAACCGATATTTTCTTGTAGTTACCATGGGGCTTAAATCTACAACAATCTCTTTTGCTTTGATATCAACTTAACTTCAAGAGCATACATAATGTTCCTATGCCCCTCCATCCTTCCACCTTCATATATTCTTGTCACACATTACACGTTTATACATTATGAGTCCAAAACCATTGATTTTTCATTGTATTTTATGCATCTGCCTTTTAGATCCTACAGGAAGTTAAAAGTGGAGTTACAAACCAAAAATACAATAGTACTGGTATTTTCATTTCATTATTTTTACTGGAGACCTTTATTTCTTCATGTGGCTTCAGTCAATTGTCTAAGGTCCTTTCCTTTCAACTTCCAGAGCTCCCTTTAGCATCTCTTGTAGGGCCCGTCTAGTGGTGACGAAGTCCCTCAGCTTTAGTGTATCTGGGAATGTCTTAATCCCTCCCTCATTTCTGAAAGATGGTTTTGATGGATACAAAAATGGTTAGCAATTTTTCCCTTTCAGCACTTTAAATATGTCATCCCATTGCCTTCTTGCCTCCATGGTTTCTGATGAGAAATTGGCACTTAATCTTATTGAGCTCCCTTGTACGTGACACACTGCTTCGCTTCTGCGGCTTTCAGAATTTTCTTTATCTTTGGCATTCAACAGTTTGATTAAAACGTGGTGCAGTGTGAGTCTATTTGGGTTTATCCTGTTTGGAGTTCATTGAGCATCTTGGATGTGTATATTCATGTGTTTTGGGAAGTCATCAGCCACGATATCTTTGAATATTCTCTCTGCCCCTTTCTCTCTCTCTTCTCCTTCTGGTACTCCCACAGCATAGATACTGATGTGTTTGATGGTGTCCCACCATTCCTCAGGCTCTGTTCACTTTTTCATTCTTTCCTCCCTCTGCACCTCAGCCTGGATGATTTAAATTGTATTATCTTCAAGTTCCCTGATTCTTTCTTCTGTCAGCTCCAATCTGCTATTGAACACATCTATGGAATTTGTACTGTTACTGTGATCTTCAGCTCTGTTTGGTTCCTTTTTGTAATTTCCATCTCTCTATTGATATTCTCTTTGTGTTTATCTATCACTTTGCTGATTTCCTTTAGTTTTTTTGTCCTTACTTTCCTTTAGCTCTTTGAGGATATTTAGGACCATTTTTTAAAAGTCTTAGACCGGTATGTCCCAGGTCTGGTCCTCCTCATCGATGGTTTCTAAAGCTTTCAACTTCTCCTTTGCCTGGGCCATCTCTTCCTGTTTCTTTAAATGTTTTGTAACCATTTGTTGAAACCTGGACATTTGGATATTTTAATTTGTTATCACTGAAATTTAGACTCTGAGGCATCTGTTCCTTAAACTTGTATCTAGCCAGTGTTATGACAGAACTTTCCTTGAATGCCAGGGCACGACAACAATAACAAAAAAAAAAGGAAAAAAAAAACATCTTTCTCAGTCTTTGCAGATTGACCTGTGTGAGCGCTTTTCTTCAGGGCTTAACCAAACAATGAGTTTTGAGAATAGCTCCATGCCAAAGTGTAGGGGCCTCCCTGATCCCTTCTGTGCCTGGCTTCTGCTTGGAATGATCATGTGCCCTAGGAATTTCCTGTTGACATGGATACAAATGCCCCCTCTTCCCTAGGAAACAGTTTCCTCACGGTCCTGGCCATTTCACTGTATGTCCTACGACCAGCAACCCTTTGCCCTAGGCAGCTATTGACTGCTCCCACAGCATTCCATAGGAGAGCTCAGTGAGCTGTTTTCTACACTCAGGCCAATTTCTGGAACAGCATGTCCCTCAGGCCACCACCAGACAGGCTGGGCCAGACATACATGCTCCCAGCATGTGCACGAGGGTTCCTCTACTCCCTCGGATCCTGGACCAGGGATCCGCATTGGGTGTGCAGGCTGGCTCCACTCCGAACTGATGAGGAGTGGTGTGGGGCCAGCCAGGGCACATGAGATCCTACTGCTTTTCAGTGGCCTTTTTCTTGATTTGGCACTCATCCTGTTACTACAATCCTTGAGCTGTTTTCTGGAGCTTTTTAGAAAGATGTTTCTGCCAGTTCTTGCTGGTTGTACAAACTTCTGTGGAGGGACAGAGCCCTGAAGTGTCTCATTCTGCCATTGTCATTGGAGTGGGACCAGAAAGCCATACTTTTTACTTTCTTAAATCCACTCCTGTTTCTTCACTTGAGTTGAGACGTGAAATGCGTATTCTCCTGACTTAACATGTAAAAGGGTCGTCAGTGCCTGTACATACAAGTGTTCAATAAAGGGTAATTTTTCCCCTAACCTCTCCATCCCCATTACAACTGCCTAGTTCAGGCCTTTATCACTTCTTTCTTGTATAGTTAATAATATAACAGTTACATTTATGTTCCAGGCATTATGCAAGTGTTCTACAGATTTAAAGCTAAGAGTCCTCATTTATTGGACACTAATAGGTTAGGTATTACGGTAAATACAGTGCAAGGATTAATATCCAACAATCCTGTAAGGTTAGTACGTTGTATGTGTGATGTCCCCAACATCCTTACGTACTTTAATTCCTCTCTTTTATAAAAATAACTTTGTCAAGGCAGAATTACTTTAAAATAAATCGCACCTGTTTAAAGTGTGCATTTCAAAGAATTTTGGCACATTTCTGAAACCACTATCAGAAACAAGATTCAGTGTATTTCCATAAGCCCTAGAAGTCTCCTTGTTCCCTTTACCAAGCCATCCCTCCCTCTGTCCTTGGGCCCAGGTAACAACTGATCTGTTTTCTGACATAAGCACTGATTTTCCTTTTTAGACTAGAGGTGGAACTAGTAGTGGCCAGCGTATGTTTAAAAGAAACGGCTAAACTGTTTTCCAAAGTGTTTATTTACATCACTTTACATTCCTATCAGCAGTATATGAGAGTTCCAGTTTCTCCACATCCACCAACACTTGATACTGTCAGTCTTTTTAATTTTAGCCATTCTATTGGGTATTTAGAGATATCTCACTGTGGTTTGGGTTTGCACTTCCCTAACGACTAAGAATGTTGAGCATCTTTTCACATGTGTATAGGCCTTTGTATATCTTCCTTGGTAAGTTGTCTATTAAAATCCTTTGTCCATTTTTTCTATTATGTTGTTTGTCATATTATTGAGTTGTGTCCTTTACATATTCTGGACATAAGGCCTTTGTCAGATTTGTTATTTGTTAAGAACTGGATTTGGGGGGCGGCTGATGTGGCTCAAGTGGTTGGGCATCAGTCTGCCACATGGAGTGAGCAGGGTTCAATCCCCAGGACCTCCTGGTAAAATTTTAAAAATTTTAAAAATAGAAGACGTGCAGGTGAGCATGCCTTCTATTTTTGAAAAAAGAAAGAAAGAACTGGATTTTACAGAGAAACTTCGGGTTGGAAAAATTAAATAACTGAGAGCCAATGTAGCTCAAGCCATTGAGCGCCTGCTTCCCACATGGGAGGTGCCCGGGTTTGGTCCCTTGTGCCTCCTAAAAACAAACAAAAACAACAACAACAAGCAAACAAAAAAAAAAACACAACCACCCAGGGGAGCCCATGTGGCTCAGTGGTTGAGCACCGGCTTCCCACATAAGAGGTCCGGGGTTCAATCTCCCTCCGACTCCCTCAAAAAAATAAATAAAATCAAATAACTGGCCAAACACACACAGATTCAAAACTTCCTATTACACCTCAACACTCACAAGGCTCCATAGGAATTATTACTATTTTACTGAGAAAGAGACTAAAAATTGGCAGGATTGATTAACGAATCCACTTTAAGACAGCTAATATGTGTGGGGACAGCAAGCGCTTGCTAACTTATCTCGGAACCCCCTCATCTCATCTCACTCCAAACCATCTTTCTAATAGGCCCCCGCCGTGAATTCTCCAAAGTGTAAATATGATCCAAATTTAATGGCTCTGGACCCCAGGATAAATACTAACCCCACTGTACAGGATCTTCCTTGACCCATCTGACCCTCTAGTCTCATCTATCACCATTCCTCAGGCATGAGCCATACCTCAGCTGCCCTGAGCGAGGAACCTGTCGCCTGTCAGGCTGTTCCCTATGCTTGCAACACAGTTCTTCACAAAATTTGCCTGGCTAAATCCAACTTGTCCTTCAAGCCTCAGCTTACGTGTCCTCCTGTGAAAAGCCTTCTCTGACTGTCACAAGTCCGGTTGGAAACCCTTTCTAGATGCTCCCCAAGACCCTGCCCTAACCCGTAGGACCACAGAGTACGCGTATTTGACTCTACCGGGGGCTGTGAGCTGTATTTCCCGCACACACCGCCCGGCGGGCAGGCAGCCGGGTACGTGTTCGTGTTTGTCGAGTGAATGCTCCGGAGTTGGGATGGTGAGCTGTGGACGAAATTCGACTCTAAACAGAGTGCCTTTCAGGGAGGGCGGCCTGGGACAAAGGCTGACGGAGGCAGCCATCACAGCACGGCTCCAAAAGTCAACTTGGGGGAAAACCGCTCCGCCAGCCCGCCGCGTGGAGGCCGCCCCGCCCAGCGCAAGGCGGACCTCCACGCCCAGCTCTCTTCCCGCATTTCGCCCGCCCGGGCAGCTGGCGCAGGGCACGGCCTGTGACGTCACTTCCCTGCGTCCCGTCGCTTCGACGAGCCGCGCCACTCGGCGTGTCTTCCGGCGGCGAGGACGTCGGATAGGCGGGGCCAGGTGACGTCACGGGCAAGCCGCGCGCCGGAAGCCGCCGCCCGGGCTGCGCGCAGAAGTCGAGGGGGCGGGGGAGGAGGAGGAAGAGGAGGAGATGGGGGACGGCGGCGGCTGGTGATGAGAGGCGGGAGCGCGTGAGCGAGCCGGGGGCGAGGAAGGCTGGGGGGGACCGGAGAGCAAGCCGCAGGGGCGGAGGGAGGGGGAGCGAGCGCTGCGGGCAGCTGCGGCGGCGCGGGAGCAGCGGGGCCCGCGGCAGAGGCGGTGGCGGCGGCGGCGGCGGAGGGAGAGAAGATGGCGGACGGCGACAGCGGCAGCGAGAGAGGCGGCAGCGGTGGCGGGCCCGGCAGCTGCGGCTTCCAGCCCGTGTCCCGCGGGGGCGGCGGCGAGCAGGAGACCCAGGAGTTGGCCTCAAAGCGGCTCGACATCCAGAACAAGCGCTTTTATTTGGACGTGAAACAGAACGCCAAAGGCCGCTTCCTCAAGATCGCCGAGGTGGGCGCGGGAGGCTCGAAGAGCCGTCTCACCCTCTCCATGGCCGTGGCCGCAGAGTTCCGCGACTACCTGGGGGACTTCATCGAACACTATGCGCAGCTGGGGCCCAGCAGCCCGGAGCAGATCGCGGCGGCGGCGAGCGCCGAGGACGGCGGCGGCCCCCGACGGGCGCTCAAGAGCGAGTTCCTGGTGCGGGAGAACCGCAAGTATTACCTGGACCTCAAGGAGAACCAGCGCGGCCGCTTTCTACGCATCCGCCAGACCATCAACCGCGTCGGGGGCAGCGGCGGGTTCGGCGGGGGCCCCGGGCCTGGGGGCCTGCAAAGCGGCCAGACTATCGCCCTACCCGCCCAGGGCCTCATCGAGTTCCGCGACGCCCTGGCCAAGCTCATTGACGACTACGGAGGCGAGGAGGAGGAGCTGGCGGGGGGCCCGGGAGGCGGCGGCGGGGGGCCCGGAGGGGGCCTGTACGGGGAGCTCCCGGAAGGCACCTCCATCACTGTGGACTCCAAGCGCTTCTTTTTTGACGTGGGCTGCAACAAGTACGGCGTGTTCCTGCGAGTGAGTGAGGTGAAGCCGTCCTACCGTAATGCCATCACTGTCCCCTTCAAGGCCTGGGGCAAGTTCGGAGGTGCCTTTTGCCGGTATGCCGATGAGATGAAAGAAATCCAGGAACGGCAGAGGGATAAGCTTTA
Source organism: Cabassous unicinctus (assembly GCA_029593785.1). Taxonomy (NCBI): domain Eukaryota; kingdom Metazoa; phylum Chordata; class Mammalia; order Cingulata; family Chlamyphoridae; genus Cabassous; species Cabassous unicinctus. The sequence continues at coordinate 31,664 of JAQZBX010004828.1, forward strand.
TGAAAGACGTGGTGGAGGCAGCGGTGGTGGTGAAGAGTCTGAGGGCGAGGAGGTGGATGAGGATTGAAAACAGCAGCTTCCCCTACAAGGCCTCCCACACCCCACCACATCTCCTCGGCTAGAGACCTCCTTCCTGCTCTACCCAGGTGGGATGCGGTAGTGAAGGGAGATCAAGGGAGGCCCCAGAAAGAGAAAACAAAATGAGAAGTCATATAGTTAATTCAGAGATATAACCATAAAAGAACAGTCATGGACAATTTGAAATAAGTAAAGTTCCAAGGAACTGACAGCAACTTGCAAAAAGAACAACAGCATCTCTTCACCTGAGCAAAATCGTCTCAGCCTGTTTTTGGTGTTTTTTTTTTTTCAACTGAGGTTCATAAACCCACCAGAGATAACTCAGAAGGGATAGAGCCTCACACGTGGTGGGCCAAGAAACACTCCTGAGTCACGCAGACCCATTAATGACAGGATTTGTGTTACATCCGGCAAATCGGGTCTAAAAACCTCTCCAGACTTCACTGTGGCAGCTTCTATCCCTTCTCCTCCATTGAAATCAACGTTTTGGATGGAAGTCTTCATGGAGTCTTTGAGAAGAATTAGGCCTTTGCAGGTACCCAGCTCTGAGGGTACAGGCTTCATTAAAGGAATACAACTTGAAATAATCACAGACAGGACAGAACAAGAACCCAAAAAGCCTTTGGGAAATACAGAAACAAATTGGATCCATTTAAAAAATAGTGTGGGATGGAACCTGGACCAAGGTCCATGTCTTTGCAGAATTGTTTTCCAGGATGCAAATGGATTCTGATGCTTGAATTAGACTCTTACTAAAATAGTTTAAAGTTGGCAAAAAATGTTCAAAGATAAAAGAGCATTTTTACATTGGGGTTGCTGAGGCAGGCACAAGAAAAAAATCAGGCATAAAGCACAAGGAAAACTATTTGAGTAGATTGGTTGCTGCTCACTAAAGTTCTTCCCCTGATCTCCAAATTTGGAGGTCGGGACGAAGAAATGGCTCAAGATGTGAATGTGAGCCAGATTCCTATGGCTCCACCAAATGAGCCAGTGAATTATGGATGATTCGGCTGTTTGGGCCACTGGTTGGCTGTATTTTAAACCATAAACCTTGATATCTACAAAAGGAACGATGTGGCTACATGCCTGAGCTTTAAATAGAATATTTGTCCTCACAGAAAAGGTGGAAACAACCAAAACTGAAGTCTTCATATACCTTCAGTTTAATCTGTGGATTTGTTCAACTACTTAAAAATCCTCAGGTCCAGAATTCCAGCATCATTTATTCTTTTAAAATAAGATTTTAAGAACTTGATCCATTTTATCAGTACCTCACAATCAAAGTTGGCAAATGATGGATGAGTGATTCAAAGCAGCACACCTGGTGGAAGCTGAAATCCATCTCTAAATGGAGCCGAAGTGAACATGAATATGCTGACTATAATCTGGAAGCATTTTTATACCATCTTGAATTTTCAACACCTTGGCTTTTGCCAGTTTATCCAGCTGTCTTTCAAGAATAAAAGTTGGGGTTTTCAAGGATCGCTTCTTCTATATTTTCAGTGGATTCTCAGTAGCAATGATTTTTACTAATCAAGTTAATGCCACCCCCATCAAAAGGTATTCCTAGAAATGTTATATACCTAGTTAACTTTGAACTGAATGGGAACCTGAGGTTCTTTCCAAAGTTTTCAGGTATTACTTGTGCGACACCTCACCCTGGAGGCAAGTAACCCCACCTCCACAATCTTAGTTGTTTTTTTTTCCTTAATTGCATGC
>JAQZBX010004828.1:33560-58716 GCA_029593785.1 Cabassous unicinctus
AAAAAAAATGCAAACACCACAAACATTGGTGCCCTTTTCAGACTATTTCTCTACTCTCATTATCCACAATAGACTTTTTAAACAGATTTTTTTAAGCTTTTTTTTTTTTTTCCCTTTTTTTCTCCGTTGCAAAGAATGTTTCCTAAATTGTATGGGAGCAATAGTATTTTTGATGTTTTAATTACATCCGTATACTTGTACTGTATTTTGTACTACAAGGCAGCTGTTTTCAATAATGTCCTGCTGTATTTACCTATGTGTTTTGTTTGAGTTGTTTCTTTGCTGCGGAGAACAAATCCCTAAATAATTTTAGTAAAGGAGCTGAGAAGTTAGCATTTTAAGTTTGCGGAAACTGTTTAAGTTTCAAAGTTTGCGGCAGCAATGAAAATTAAGGTTGCAGCTCTTAGATAATTGCTGTAACGTTTTCATTTCCAGATCATGTACAATTCCCTGTATAGATCAACTTATTCTCTTGCTTCAGTGGTGGTTCTGTTGCTCAGCTGCAGTGAGCCAGTTCAATTTTGCAAAGGTGCAGCACCTCTCCTTATCAAGGGGTGGTGTATTCGTTTTTTCTTTTCTTTGGGTTTGGGTGAATTGCAGTAACTAGCCTTGCCTTTCTATTCTGTAGAAATGACAGGGCCTTCACAATCCTTTACCAGTGGCTACTAAGCTATAATTAGCTGATTAGAAAGAATGTGGAAGTGATCTGAAGCATATAGAGTATATGCCAAGAACACTGCCATATATGGCATCAGCTTTGGTTACCAGAGAAGTTGTCTTAGTCATTAGACCGTGTAACAGTAATATATCATATGTAAATCTTTAGATATCAATTTGAGAATCCTCCCAAAAAAGGAGCAAAGAATGCATAAGCTATGTGTTGGAAAAAGTAATTTATATTAAAATTTTGACCTGCCTATGTAAGATTAAGTGGTAAATGTCATAGTGGTGGGTTTTTTTTAAGTCTTAATCAATCTTGAAGATTTGTTTCTCCTGCAGAGGGTGGTACATGGCCTCTCTTCCCGCTGCAGGAAGATTGCAGAAGGATGTGGATTAATTGTAGCATTTCACTGATCTTCATTCCAGTCACTAGGGACAATAGAAATCTGCAAAGAACAGCGACTGAATTTTTGGAAAGCATTGTGTGGTTTGTTAAAGCGGTATGGATGGGCCATGTTTCAGAACTCCTTCATAAATACTCGATTTACTAAAGTCAACAGTCTTTGTTGAATCCAGTCAGATAATGGCATTGTGCAGACTATGGGAAACAAACTTTTAGTTTTGCTTTGGTTTGTTTTTCGACTGCTGCTAGAAACAGTGGCTTAGGGCTTGTTTTTTAACTTCGGCAACCATCCCAGCTAATCACATCCCAAATAGTCCTATTCTTGAGAAGTAGAGAACAAAAAGTTCTTTCCAAATAATTGGTGAAAGGCTTGTTTCCCAAACTACAGCAGTCTCACAGGTCAGGTGAGAAGTCAAATTTTGGGAACAGAATCAAAAAGGCAAAAATCTGTAAAGATCCTTGATGTTCCTTTCCGGTTTCTATTGTCCCTACCTATCATTCAGCAAGTGGAACAGCAGTTTTAGTCAGCAAACTTTTCAGTGCATCTGCTGCACAAAACAAAATGTAAATCTGTATGGCACCAAAAATCGAAGTAAAAACCAAACCAAAAAAAAAAAAACAGACACCCTATGTAAATATGTGAGGCGTGTAGGTGGTATAAATGACTAGCTGTGACACGCACAGCTACTTGTCAAGTCACTTTCCATGATTATTTACTGCAAAATGATTGAAGAGGCTTTTGGTGCAGGCAGCCGTTAACCTCGTGCCTCCTATGTTTCCTCTGGATCACTTTGCAATAAATTGCAGGTCTTTTAAGAGATTCAGTTTTCTCAAAACAAAACAATTATCCTGTCTTATCTGAAAATGCAGGGTTGTGGGCAAAAGAGGCTGGTTATAATAATGCCCTCATATTGAGTGGTCTGTAAATGGCTGCACATTCAGGCACTATGATTGCTAAGGGTGCGTTGTGAAATGTGACCTTTTCTGGCTTTATAAGGGGTGTAGCGTGTGACCTGCACGCGGTGTTAAAAGGTGACTGTTCGTTTTCATCTGCCTTGCTGTTGAGGTGGATGAGAGTAAGAAGAAGCTTGAGTGTGTAAGCCATGCACATAAGTATTCTTCACTGTAAGTCTTGTCTTCATTTTTAACCCAGTTATGGTACTTTGTCCAATGCACAACTGATCTCTCAGTAGATATTCATTTGAAAATAGTGTGGCCTTGATCAGTGAGAAGGGGAAGGAGAGAAGTGACTTTTTTGCTTATGTGAAAATGACTCATTTGCTGAGTCATCATTCTGCAGCACTCTTAGTAGCTAATGTTTTTGTGATAGGTCTCCTTTTTGATTGGGGAATGTTAATGTTTTTGACCCTGCAGTTATTAATTCAGTTGAGTTGTCTTCTATTTTTAGGAAGTATCAGAATTGCTCTGATGAATAACAAAGTTGACTGCTTTAGGTCCAATCTCAGGTTTTAGAATAGAGTGGTGTAAAAGCCCACTGTTAATTCTTAAAACAATTTAATTTAGTAAACCCTAAAAGTCACCTGTGTCAGGCCTGTTCAGAGAGCAGAGCCTTCATCCTTTTACTCCTTTTCTACTTTTTACTTCATTTGAAAAAACGTCCAGTGATTTTTACATTGTATATTTCCATTTTTAACCCTGGCATATTTCTCAAAGATAAAGCACTTTTTGATCATGAAATACATGGAATCTTTGTGTGATGTGGATCATGATTTCTCAGGCTCTTAGATAATCTGCTAATGAATATTGTTCTAACTCCATGTAAGAAGAGTGGAAACCTTTGCTAATGTTAGGAACTTTGTAGTATTGTCCTAGAATGCATTTTGCTAGCTTCCAATGGATGGGAGAGTAAATGATGCTGCATTCACAGCTTAATAAGTTACTTTCCCTTGAGCCTTAAGGTAACCTTTTTTTTTCCTTCTGTCAACAACAGCACTGAAGTTATAGTAAATGAATGAGATTATCAGTTTTCGGGGTTGGTTTTAGAGTACTGTAAATCAATTAGCTGTCTTCCTGAAGAGTTACTCCCATTGAATAAACAGTTAGTGGGTATGTGGGTGGGGCTGGAGAGGGGGGAGGTAGTTTGTAAAAGAGGAGAAAAAGAACCACATTTACCTTAAGAAAAAAATAGAAAAAAAAAAGTGCATGTCATATGCCCTGTTTGAAATTCCAGATACAAGTGGAAATAGCCAATCATAACTTCTTTTCTCCCTGTTTTTAACTTAGAAAAACAACATCCTTGATTTTTGAATGTTGGCTCCCCAAAATTTGATAGCCAGACTCTGAATGGTTATATTTTATATCTGATTTTGCTCTTAATGTCACCTTTCCTAGCCTTCAGTCTTAAAACCAAATTTCATTAGTCATGGACTTCTCAGACTCTTACTGTAGCAAATGTGATCTAATTGTCAATACTGAAAATTAAATTTGGAAAATGTAAAAATATGCAGACTGCCTACCCTAGAGATTTCCAGTTGATAGCAGTACCCCTGATCCAAAAAAGACCTCTGTGAATGTGCATTTCCTAATGAAATTACATGTGATGGTTGTGCCATCAACGTAATTCTTTATTCACAATCTGTTACTTTCATTGGAAAATCTAACTTATGTCTCTTAGACATTCCAGTTGGGCCAGCCATGTTAAAATAACAGGTTGGTCAGCAGTCACACAGAAATACTGTCCCACTGGGAATGGGGACAGGTCCCGTGTTTCTCTTTCAGGCAGCATTTTGGTAGTTTCACTGCTCAGTAGAACTTATTCTAATAAAGGGAGAGCAGAGTTAGCAAACGGGAAGCTAAAACGTTCTCACTTTTTTCCATAGGTGATTCTAAATGTTTGATGAAAGAGTATGATTGTACTTGTAATAAACATGAGATTTTGGGTCTGGGAGCAAATTTCATATTCCCTGTGTTATATCTAATATGGATTGACATGGATAAGAGAAGTCTGATTATATCTTTTTGGTATGGTTAATTCTGGGCCCAGAGTAATTGAGGGAAAGCAATATACCTATGCAGCTCATTGTCTGCTAGCATATTGTAAAAGGCATGAGTTTGTCCCTCCCCTCCCCCCTCAATGACTCTTCAATGGCTAACTCTTTGAAGAAAATGGATTTAGACCATCTCTTCTTTTTTTTTTTTTGGAGGTACAGTGGTCCAGGGATTGAACCCGGGCCTTGTATGTGGGAAGCCAGTGCCCTCAACCATGAGCCACATCGGCTCCTTGAGTTTGTTTCCTCATTTGTTTTGCTTGTGTTGGTTTGTTTGTTTTTTTCTAGGAGGCACGGGGAACTGAACCCAGGACCTCCTCTGTGGAAATCAGGCACTCAATTGCTCCCCCAAAGATCATTTTAAAAACCCACCGATTCTGTAGTAACCTTCACTGCCAACCATATCTACCAGTGTCTTAGAATAGATTCTTCACTCCAAAGCTGGGAGTAATGTTTTGCCAGTTTAGAATCTACAGAAGTAATTTGAATAAATTAAAACCAAATCTTGAGAGCAGGAGGCAGCTTCCCAATATACAATTAGAGTTGAGTTGGAAAGCTCTTCAACAAGGGTGTTTTTGTTTTTTGTTTTTGGATGTCTTCAGTCTGTGTGTAAATCCCCACATACTTGTGCATTGTAAACAAATTGTATATTCATATGTATGAATTTGAAGAACTGGTTTCTCCTTCAAGAGAAGCAATATCTTTGATTTTATAAAGCCCCCCCCCTCCACCTGTAACTCTATAAATGTTTGTAAATAGAATACTAAAATTTGTAGTGATAGGATCAATTTGGGAATATCTGCTGAGAGACCAAAAAGTTCATTTTTTAAGTACCTTGGTTAAAGAGTAAAGTTTATTCCTCTTGCTTATTTTTTAAAAGAAGAATGCACTTTAACAAACACAGAGCTGCATGGGCAATTCAGACATAAACATGAAGTGCAGTACCCATTCAGAAATCACACTTCCTGGAAACAGCTCAAAAGCAGAGTTCAGACGGGCTGTTTATCTCACTGCCTGTAGATTGAAGCTCAGATACTGATCAATTTTGAGACAAACAGGGCTGTTTCAAAAGAGCAATGTGAATTCAGCCAGAAGCTTCAAACAGGTCTGTAAAATGGCGGGTCCCGTATTTACCACTAACAAGCAAAACTGACAGAAAATCTCATAGAGAAAAAAGTTTAAGAATCCTTCCTGCTGGTGTGCACTCCTTACAATAGCAGACTTTTGCAAATGGAGTTTTACAGTCTATATTTAAAAAAATTGTATGTTTGTAACAAATAAAGTATGCGGAAAAGTGAATGACAATCTTGTTCTGTCGTTTCTGATTTAAGGAATTACATGGAGAAGGGGATAGGTAAATATCAAATATTAAAAGGGTATGGAGTGGAGAGGGTGTGGCTCAGTGGTTGAGTGCCTGCCTTGCATGTATGAGGTCCTGGGTTTGATCCCTGGTACCTCCTAAAAAAAAAGGTATGGGACTATGTGAGTAGTAGGACTTTGAAATCATTGCACATTTTACCTGAGCAATAGCCAGTTTGTTCTAGAACTTCTTGCTTCCCGCAACCCTTTTCTAGTAAGCAGTTGGTGGCATTGTGGAGTGATTCAATGCTGCAAATTAGTTTGATGCTTTGCTTCGCATCTCATTCAGGCCATTTGTTGCTTCCCTTAATTTTTCCCTATTCTGGTTTTTTGTGCCCAGCATTTTCAGTGGCTCTAAAGAAACTGCTATCCCAGATGGTCTCTTGTCAAATTCATCAACATCATAACTGACTGCTTCTAGGGCAAAAAACAAAAATGACACAAGCATGTATTCCATTAGCCAAAAGCAATGACATCACATATCATGTGACCTCCGGAAAACTCCACTGTAAGTGCCCCTGGGAGACAGTGACAGTGAAAAAGGCAAATACTATATTAGGAAGCAGTTCTGTCCTCTTGGACCCCATGAGTCTCGGGGACCCCTGGGAATTTCCAGACTACCCTTTAAGAACTTCTGAACTAGACTTGTACGTAGATTGGCTTTCTGAAAATGAAGGGTGAAGTTGGAGAAGACTTGAGTTATATAGCTTAATAGACCTTTAGTTCTCCACCATGTTTTCTTTATCTTAGACGCTCTTGCCCTTTCCCTGACAACACAGCTCCCACCCACATACACATACTTAATTTTCCTGTAACTGGCGGCTTCCGCGACCTCTGGCAGTGGTTCTCAACCCTGGACGGCTTTGGCTGCTGATGCCCAGGAACCATCCCAGACCAACTTGAATCAGATCCTAGAGAGAGACTTTTTTTTTCTTTTTCTTTAATGCTCCCCCAAGGGATTCCAGTGTGCAGTCAGGGATGAGAACCAGCAGCTATAAAGCAGGGGAAGGAGAAAACAAGAAACTTGGTAGAGCCGAGCACTTCTTGAATGTGCCTCCACCTTGTGCTGTGTCTTGATTGCCCACACCATTGCTGAACCCCTGAGATAACTACCCCAGAGAAAAGCTTACAAACAGGCATTGAACATAGTATCAGTAGTCCCCTGCCTGGGCTGGAATTGAGGGACTCTGGGGGGGCGGGGCGGGGGTCACAGAGAGCCCGGCAGTGTGCACTGGAACAACGTGTGGGACTTGTTGAAACACCGCTGAGTTCCACCCGGATTTTCTGACTCAGCAGTTCTGGGGTGGAGACTCAGAAGCTGTAGTTCTAAGTTCCCAGGGACTACAGAAACCACAAAAGTTGCCAGAAAATCGGCTCCGTTTTTTTTCCAGATGAGAGGCTCAGGAAACATTTACCCTGATGAGTTGTTTTCCACATAGCCTTGCTGAGGCTCAAGACTGCTTTACCAGAAAGCCTGGGGGTGCTTTGAATTTTTTAGCTTGTCGTGAAGCTTGTTACTGCCCGAGCTTAAAGGAAGAGATGCAGCCAGAAGATAGCCTGAAGAACACTAAAGCTGGTACCTCAAGGGATGGGGCCACCACTGCCTAGTTTTGTTATTTTAGGTGCTGTGAGCTAGACTCTGGCTCTGTGCTAAACTATGACATGGGACTATGGGCAAGTGTCTTTAGAATTCAAAGCCCTCAAGGTCCCTCACCATTTACCAGCTATGTAAACTTAGAAAGGTGAGATGCATGCATGGAGCTTGAGTTTCTTCATCAGTAAGATGGGAATATTAACTAGTATGATGTGGAGACATGACATTTTGATGAAGTAGCTTTGATGTAACTGCTTTGGCTTGACCATTTTCACGTGGCCTAAAATAAGTAAACTATTTAAATTTAAAAAAAAAAAAAAATCCTTAAGGTCCTAGAAGAGTTTTTCGTTTTCCTGGAGAATCCGTTGGAATTTGGGGACATAAAAACCATCTAGTGGTCAGTTCCAAAATCTTTTTAGTAACCATTCTTAGGTCAGATCATTTGTAAATTCATTCATTCAGTAATTTATTGGGAATCCACTCTATACCAGGCATTAGACTAGGTGCTGAGGATACGGTCGAAATGGAATTCACAGTTTAATAGAATGGGAGAAATAATAGTAGAAAAGATTTTGGAAAGAGCCAGGAGGAACGAAGGCTTCAGAGGTTCTGGTTTGTGTGCCCCGGGGTCCCCAAGAGGCTAGAATGGCTGCAGCTCATCGGGCCCAAGCCCAAACCCAAGGAAGATGACAGAATGAGAAGTGTCAGGGCTCTGTCCCCTGGCAGAAAGTGTAAACAACCAGCAAGAACTGGCAGGCACATCTTTCCAGAAAACAAAGGACTGCAGTAGCAGGGTAAGTGCCAAATCAAGGAAAAGGCCACTTAAAAGTCACAGGGTCTCCTGCCATCCTGGCTAGCCCCTCCCCTGCCCCACCCTGGCTCAGGGCAGAGGCAGCCCCTGCTGCAACCGCAGGTCCCTGGTCCCATTTCTGGAGAGAGCAGAGAAAGCCTTGTGCACATCCTGCGAGCCTGTATGTCTGGCCCAACCTGTCTGGGGGTGGCCCGAGGGACTTGCCATCCCAGAACTTGCCCTGAGTGTAGGAGGCGGCTCACCAAGCTCTCCCTCAGAACACTGGAGAGCAGACAAGTGGCTGCGAAGGCACAGGATTGCTGGCTGGAGGACGACAGTGCAGTGCCCGGGACAGCTTCCTAGGGAAGAGGGGACACTTGTATCCATGTAAACGGAGGAATTTCCTAGGTCCACATGTGCATACCCAAGACAGGAGGAATGCACAGAGAGGACCAGGGAGGGCCCTAAACTTTGGCCTGGAGCTATTCTCAAAGTCATTATATGGATAAGCCTTGACCCTCCATGGACTATCAGCAAAGACTGGGAAAGGTGATTTCTGTTTTCCTTATTTTTGTTAGCTCCTTGTATTCAAGGAAAGCTCTGTCATGATACTAGCTGGATGCAAGCTTAAGGAACAGCCACTCAGAGTACCAATATAAGTACTGTGAGAATCCCAGGAGAAGAGAGAATATTCAAAGAAAGGATGGTTGAAAACTCCGCAAATTTAATGAAAGACATGAATATACACATCCCAAATGCTCAATGAACTCCAAACAGGATAGACCCAAAAGACCCATGCAAACTGTTGAATGCCCCAGAGAGACTTCTGAGAGCCACAGGAGAGCAGCAGCATTTCATGTACAAGGGAGCCTCAATAAGAGTAAAGTGCCGATTTCTCATGAGGCAGCAGGAAGACGTTTTTACAAAGCACTGAGAGCAAAAAATTGTCAACCAAGAATTCTATATCAGTCAAAACTGTCTTTCAAAAATTAGAGGCCTTGGAGAGCCATACCTGCCCTGGACAATCTAGCCTTAGAATTTCAGGTGAAGAAGAAATAGACTTCTTGTGATTTTTGAAAGTGTATATCTAATAAAAGCTGAATTAATACTGAATTCCCATTTCTCAGGAAAGTCAATGATGAATGTGTAACGTGCACAAAATTTTTGTTGACATTTACCATAAGGGCCACAGGAAAACCAGAAGACACAAATTTGCTGTAGAATCATCAGCATCTATTTCAAAAATTAATATTTATTTTAAATAGAGTCTGCCCCAAAATAACGATTTAACTCATGCTGTTGCAGAAGGTGCATTTGTAGATCACTCTGTGAATCATGATTTCCACCAAATCAATTGACTCGTTTCAATTAATTTCACTTATTTTCAATTCCAGGTTTTCTTATTCACATACAAAAAGTGACAAAATCGCCGTTAATATGTAGGCTCCTTTTGCAGAAAAATTTCCAGTTATATGATGCCAGTTTTATCAGTGCCATAAGCTGCTCAAATAGAAAAATCAAAACATCACTGAGAACGGATGTGGCTCAAGCAGTTGTGCTCCTGCCTCCCACATGGGAGGTCCTGGGTTCAGTTCCCTGGGCCTCCTGAAAAAACAAAAATAACAAGCAAAACAATAAAACCAACTCAGGGAATCCGATGAGGCTCAGTGGTTGAGCACCCGCTTCCCATGTACAAGGTCCTGGGTTCCATCTCCAGACCCTGGTACCTCAAAAAAAAAAAAAAAATCACTAATTCTAATAAGGTTCAAATTTCTTAATTTTTATAATCAATGTTGAAGGTGAAACAATTTTATATCATTTGAATGATATTATGAATTTAGTTAAAAAGTTCAACAATGCAGATAAAGTTTTTTTGTGGTAATACAAATTCAAAGTTTGGTTGAGCACAGCATTGTAGTACAGAAATGTGCTGAAGAGATTAATAAATCTATTCCCTTAGTTTGCCAGGACTGCTATGAAAAATACCACAGATGGGTTAAACAACAAGAATTTATTTGACTCCCAGTTTTGGAAGATAGAAGTCCAAAATCAAGGTATTGGTCATGAGTCAACCAACCACATCTACGGAACAAAAGTGTATTTGGAATTGATCATAGTGTAAACATAATTCTTAATCATGTCCACACAGTGATATTCTACTAAAATAGAAACTGTAGTTGTCAATTTTGATAGGTTATATGTAGAGTAGCTGTATTAAACCCGAGATACACGCAATCAGAAGCCCTAAATTGATTTTATCAAGTAAACTTAATCAGAGGCCCCTCACCAAATCCAATATGATCAAAGGGCATCACACCCAGAGGAACAGACCAGTTTACAAACACTCTTTCTCTTTTTTGGGGGGATTCACAAGAATAATCTCAAACTGCCACAGTAGTTAAACCACAAAATTTTTATGATAAAGTTGATAAAAATAGTTCGGCATGGCACTTCATGTTTTCTCTCGTTGCTGCCCATCATCCTATTTTAGAAATGTTTGAGTCTTTGAAAATCAACATATACTGGCATTGATTTTTTTTTTTTAATAAATGAGTCCTCTATATTTTGGTGGTATTTTGTTCAAAATCAGTTGGAAATCTTTCATTCAAGCATTCAGTGAATGGAAAGGTAAGAAACTTCGGCTTTTAAAGCTGAGTGAATTGCAATTACTGGAAGGAAGACGGCATTGAAGTTTATCCCTACAAAAGGAAGGGAAAGACTGAAGAAAGTAAATGAGAGGTGACTCTGGAATATCTCAATTTGTGTAAAGAATAGTTTAATGGAACTCCTATTTTCTAACTGGATAATTTTATATTTTGTACTAGAATGAAATTGAGAGCGCTTATCATTTTATACCACTTAAAATTGGTGAAACAGTCAAAAGAAGCATAGGGACAACTTATTTGAGAAGTTTTGTCTTATAAACTTACCTGTCAAAGAACAGTACTCTGAATGGAAGGGAAAATTAGTGACTGTGAAAAGATTTGGGCTGAAATATTTTCACATTTCAATATGAAGAGAATGAGAATTGAGAACATCCAGTTTGGCAGAACTTTTTCTATAAGGTACATTGGCTACTACAGAGAGAATATTTTCTCAGTCAAACACATTATAGTTAACAGAGTCAATCGAAGGTGTCAACAATTTCAAATGTATTAACCAAAAAATGTAACTTTGAAGGAGATTGCAGGCAATTAATTTATGAAAATAAGACCACAGAAAAGTTATATTTGTTTGACCTTACAATATTTGAGACAGATGGCTAAGAAATGAATTAAAATGTTAATGAGGACTTCCAGGAAGATGGCGGACTAGTAAGACACGGGAATCTCTTCAGAAAAATAGCTAGAGGACAGGCTAAAACAGCCCCAAAAAAGATCTTCTAGGGTTTAGGACAGCAGGTGAAGGCTGCACCACCACCCAGAGGAGAGAGGGACGAAAGAGGGAAATCTCGACGACAGAACCGTGAGTTGGAGCCAGCGGCGGCTGCTACTGCCGGCACCCTCCCCCACACTAAAAACTCTAGAATTCTCGGGTCTCCGGGCCTGTGAATACAGACAAAGGGGGCTCCAGGGATCTACCACCCCAGGAAAAGGGAGAGAGAGGGACACACCCTAAAGCTGACTCAGCTTCTGACCCACAAATTTGGTCTGCTGTGCCCCAAGAGCCCTTCCAGGCCGGGTGAGACCACACAGTGGTTTGCCCTGGGAGCCGTAAATCCAACCCTCGCAATCTTCCTCTCTTCAAGCCTTGACTAATTGTTGAGGACTCTCCAGGAAAGGGGAGATAGAGGGACACAGCCCAAGACTGAATCAGCTTTTGACTCACAAATTTGGTCTGCTGAATCCTAAGAGCCCTTCCAGGCTGGGTGGGACTACGCCACTATTTGCCTTGGAGCCTGTGAGGGGCTAAAGATATACAAACCTCCCAATCTCCTCCTCTACTAACAGGGACTGATTGTTGAGGACTCACAGGGGAGAGGAAATATTTTCTAGCCGGGACAAGGGAGGGGGCTGCCAGATAAGGCTGGAGAACTGTATCAGAGAAAGTTTGAATTACAAGGCTCTTAGCCTCCAGACAGGAAGCTCTATCACATTGATCTGGTCTGTGTTGCAACAAATACACTCCGACCAGGCATTGAACTGAGAGATGCCAAAGAGTGCCATCTCCTGGCAGACCAAGTAAGTGCACACAAGAAAATTAAAAATAAGTAGGAGAGCCTTTTTCCGGCCTATATAGCCTCCCTGCCCAAGGCCCTAGGAAACGACTCTACAACCAATTACTGGGTCCAGTGCCCAGTTTTGAGCAACCAGCAGGACAATTTTAAAAATTCAGGTTGAGCCAAAAATCAAAGAGCTATGGTAACTCACAGCTTCCTGCCACTAAATCCCTATAAAAGAGAAAGACATAGAGCATCTGAGTAAACTACATCCTAACCAGATGCCTAAACATCAGCAAAAAATTACAAGCCATACTAAGAAAATAGAAGACATGGCCCAAGAAAAGGAATACATCAAAGTCCCAGAAGAGATGCAGAATTTCAGAGAACTAATTAGCGAGATGAACACAAATTTCCAAAATCAAATTAATGAGTTGAAAGACAATATAGTTAAAGAGATAAATGACATCAAGAAAACATTGAGAGAACACAAAGAAGAATTTGAAATCCTGAACAGAAAAGTAACAGAGCTTGTGGGAGTGAAAGACACAATAGGTGAGATCAAAAAGACAGTTGAGGCATACAACAGCAGACTTGAAATTATAGGATAAAGAATAAGTGATACCGAAGACAGAGTAGCTAAAATTGAAGAGAAAAGAACAGAGAGAGAAAAGAATGGAAAAAAATTGAGCAGGGGCTCAGAGAGTTGAATGACAACACCAAAAGCAACAACATACGTGTCATGGGAGTTCCAGAAGGGGAAGAGAAGGGAAAGGGGGCAGAAAGAGTATTTGAGGAAATAATAGCTGAAAATTTCCCAACTCTCAAGAAAGAAATGAACTTACATGTCCAAGAAGCACACGGTACCCCAATCAGAATAAATCCAAATAGACCTACGCCAAGACATATACTACACAGAATGTCAAATGTAAAAGATAAAGACTAAAGTCTCAGAGCAGCAAGAGACAAGCAAACGATCACGTACAGGGGATGTCCAGTAAGACTTAACACAGATTTCTCTTCAGAAACCATGAAGGTGAGAAGACAGTGGTATGATACAATTAGGAAACTGAAAGAGAAGAACTGCCAGCCAAGAATTCTTTATCCAACAAAATTGTCCTTCAAATATGAAGGTGAGTAAAAAATATTCACAAACAGAAACTAAGAGTTTGCAAAAAAGAATCTACCTTTGCAGGAAATATTAAAGGAAGCCTTAGAACCTGAAAGAAAAAGACAAGAGAGAGAGGCTTGGAAGAGAGTATAGAAGAAAGAATAGCAGAAAGGTAACCAAAAGAGTAAAAAGACAGACAAAAATAAGATGACATACGAAAACCAAATAATAAAATGGAGGAAGTAACTAGTGCATTTACAGTAATATCATTGAATGTGAATGTGAACAGATACAGGCTGATAAAATGGATAAAAAAACATGAGCCATCCATATGCTGCTTACAAGAAACTCACCTTAGACCCAGGGATACAAACTGGCTGAAAGTGAAAGGTTAGAAAAAGATACTCCACGCGAATAGTAACCAGAAGAGAGCAGGGATAGCTATACTAATATCAGACAAACAGACTTTAAATGCAAAAAAATTATAAGAGATAAAGAAGGCCATTAAATATTAATAACAGGGATGATCCACCAGGAAGATATAACAGTCATAAATATCTATGCACCTAACCAGGGTGCCCCAAAATATATGAGACAAACTCTGGCAAAACTGAAGGGAGAAATAGACATTTCTACAATAATCGTTGGAGACTTCAACACCCCACTCACATCATTAGATAGAACAACTAGACAGAAGATCAACAAGGAAACAGAGAATTGAACAATATGATAAACAAGTTAGACCTAACAGACATACATAGAACACTGCATCCAAACTCAGTGGGTTATACATTCTTCTCAAGTGCCCATGGATCTTTCTCCAGGATAGACCACATGTTAGGTCACAGTGCAGCTCTCAATAAATATGAAAAGATTGAAATTATACAAAGCGCCTTCTCAGATCATAACGGAATGAAACTAGAAATCAGTAATAGACAGGAAAAAAGTAAATTTGCAAATGTGTGGAGACTGAACCACACACTCCTAAATAATCGGTGGGTCAAAGAAGAAATTGCAAGTGAAATCAGTAAATATATTTAGAAAAATGAAAATGAGAACACAACGTGTCAAAACTTATGGGATACAGCAAAGGCAGTCTTGAGAGGGAAATTTATAGCCCTAAATGCCTATATTAAAAAACAAGAAAGGGCTAAACTCAAAGATTTAACTAAACAACTAGAGGAACTAGAAAAAGAACAGCAAACCAATCCAAAAGCAAGCAGAAGGAAAGAAATAATAAAGATTAGAGCAGAAATAAATGAAAATGAGAACAGAAAAACAATAGAGAAATCAACAAAACCAAAATCTGGTTCTTTGAGAAGATCAATAAAATTGACAAACCCCTCGCTAGACTAAGAAAGAAAAAAAGAGAAGATGCAAATAAATACAATCAGAAATGAAAGGGGGGAAGTTAAAAATGACCCCACAGAAATAAAAAGAATCATAAGAGGATATTTTGAGAAACTATATGCCAACAAACTAGACAACCTAGATGAAATGGACAAATTTCTAGAAACGCACAACCAACTTACACTCGCGCTACAAGAAATACAAGAATTTAACAAACCAATCACATTTAAGAAGATTGAATCCATCATCAAAAATCTCCCAGCAAAGAAAAGTCCAGGACCAGATGGCTTCACAGGTGAATTCTACCAAGCATTTCGAAAAGAATTAACACCAATCCTGTTTAAACTCTTCCAAAAAATTCAAGAGGAGGGAAAATTATCCAACACTTTTTATGAAGCCAACATCACCCTAATACCAAAGCCAGATAAAGATTCTACAAGAAAAGAAAATTACAGACCAATCTCTCTGATGAACATAAATGCAAAAATTCTCAACAAAATACTTGCAAATCAAATCCAACAGCATATCCAAAGACTTATACATCACGACCAAGTGGGATTTATTCCTGGTATGCAAGGCTGGGTCAACATAAGCAAATCAATCAATGTAAAACACCACATAAACAAATTGAAGGAAAAAAAACACATGATCATTTCAATCGATGCAGAAAAGGCATTCGACAAAATCCAGCATCCTTTTTTGATAAAAACACTTCAAAAGATTGGAATAGAAGGAAAATTCCTCAATCTGATAAAAAGCATATATGAAAAACCCACAGCCAACATTATATTCAATGGGGAAAGGTTGAAAGCTTTCCCTCTAAGATCGAGAACAAGACAAGGATGCCCGCTGTCACCATTGTTATTCAACATTGTACTAGAAGTTCTAGCTAGGGCAATTAGACAACAAAAAAAAATTAAAGGCATCCAAATAGGAAAAGAGGAAGTAAAACTCTCATTGTTTGTGGATGACATGATCCTGTACTTAGAAAATCCTGAAGAATCCACGATAAAGCTACTTGAACTAATAAATGAGTTCAGCAAAGTGGCAGGATACAAGATCAACTCGCAAAAATCAGTAATGTTTTTGTACACTAGTACTGAAAAACCTGAGGAGGAAATCGGGAAAAATTCCATTTTCAATAGCAACAAAAAGATTCAAATACCTAGGAGTTATTTTAACCAAAGAAGTACAGGACCGATATGCAGAAAACTACAAAACAATGCTAAAAGAAATTTTAAAAGACCTAAACAAATGGAAAGACAGTCCGTGTTCATGGATTGGAAGAATAAATACTGTGAAGATGTCAATCTTGCCCAAACTGATTTATAGATTCAATGCAATACCCATGAAAATCCCAACATCTTACTTTACAGAATTAGAGAAGGCAATTACCAAAATCATCTGGAAGGGTTAAGTGCACCCAAATAGCCAAAAGCATTCTAAAAAAGAAGAGCAATGTGGGAGGAATTTCACTGCCTGACCTTGAAACATATTACAAATCTACAGTGGTCAAAACAGCATGGTACTGGCATAAAGATAGACACATCAATCAGTGGATTAGAATTGAGAACCCAGAAATAAACCCTCACTTATACAGTCAACTGGGTTTTGACAAACCAAGTCCACGCTAATAGGAAAAAACAGTCTCTTCAACAAATGGTGTTGGGAGAACTGGATTTCTATAAGCAAAAGAATGAAAGAGGACCCCTATCTCACCCCCTATACAAGAATCAACTCAAAATGGATCAAAGACCTAAATATAAAAGCCAGGACCATAAAACTACTAGAAGAAAATGTCGGGAAACATCTTCAAGACCTTGTAGTAGGTGCTGGTTTCTTAGAGATTACACCCAAAGCACGTGCAACAAAAGAAAAAATAGATAAATGGGACCTC
This sequence comes from Cabassous unicinctus, assembly GCA_029593785.1. Classification (NCBI taxonomy): domain Eukaryota; kingdom Metazoa; phylum Chordata; class Mammalia; order Cingulata; family Chlamyphoridae; genus Cabassous; species Cabassous unicinctus. Next base: position 49,892 of record JAQZBX010004828.1, read on the forward strand.
CTCAAAATTAAACACTTTTGCACCTCACAGGACTTTGTCAGAAGGATGAAATGGCAGCCAACTCAATGGGAAAAAATATTTGGAAATCACATGTCTGATAAGGGTTTAATATCCAGGATGTATAAAGAGATGTTACAACTCAACAATAAAAAGACAAATGACCCAATTAAAAAATGGGCAAAAGACTTGAATAGACATTTCTCCAAAGGAGAAATACAAATGGCAAAAAAACACATGAAGAACTGCTCAACATCACTCATGATTAGGGAAATGCAAATCAAAACTATAACGTGATATCATTTCACACCTATCAGAATGGCCAGTATTAAAAAAACAGTGAACTACAAGTGTTGAAGAGGATGTGGAGAGATAAGAACACTTATTCACTGTTGGTGGGAATGCAGAATGGTACAGTCACTGTGGAGGACTGTTTGGCAGTTCCTAAAGAAGTTGAATATAGACTTGCCACGTGGCCCAGCAATACCACTACTGGGAATATACCCAGAAGAACTGAGAGCAGTGACAGGAACAGACAACTGCACACCGATGTTCATAGCAACATTATTCACCATTGCCAAAAGTTGGAAGCAGCCCAGGTGTCCATCAACAGAAGAATGGATAAACAAACTGTGGTCTATTCACACGATGGAATATTATGCAGCTGTAATAAAAATTAAATCTTAAATCATATGACAACATGGATGACCCTGGAGTACGTTATGTTGAGCGAAGCAAGCCAGAGAGAAAAAGGACAAATACTGTATGAATGCATTAGTATAAACCAAATATATTGTGTAACATATTGTTTGATTAAAAAAAAATTTTGTATGTATCCAGTATATTAATTGAGAAATGTATATATTTATTCATCTGTGTTTACTTTTTAGTTTTTGTTTATATTTATAATTATTAAATGTACAAAATAAAGTTAAAAAAAGAAAAATGTTAATGAGTATGAAGAATAATTATACAATTAATATTTGAAAAAAGTTTTGTTTTAATGTAAATGGATATGTTATAGAATCCACCAACTTATCAGTCAATATTTCAAAAAAAATAATTGTTAATTATATGTAACAGCCCCTTTCACTTTCAAAAGTGCTCCAATTTGGACAATCAATTACATAGTCATATTACCCATAGGAAACCATTTTTATTAGTGTCTTGTTTATTCTTCCAGTATTATGTACATTTAAGAAATATATGAGTATACATTTTTATTTCCCCTGTACACAAAATATAATTAGATATACTGTTCCATACCTGTTTTATTTTTTTGCTTACTATATCCTGGAGATATTTTTTATATCAATACATAAATATTTGCCTTATTCCTTTTTATAGCTGGTTGTTATTCCACTGAGTATATATGGTGGATTATTGGTTTTTCCCAGTTTTGTTTTTACAAACAGCTCCATTAAATAAATTGTTTCATATAGATGAAGGTAGGATAGATTCCCAGAAGTGGGGCTCTGGGAGTCAAAAGGCAAATACATCTGTAATTTTGGAGATATTGCCAGATACTCTATGGATAGTTTTTTGTTCAACATACAATAAGAAAAATGGTCAGGTTGGATTAGAAGCCATAGTTTTAGTCTCTTGCACCTTTAAATACAAATGTTACAGACGTATATTCAGACAAGAACACAGAGCAGAATGAGAATATCCTCTTTATTCCCACATCCCTACTTCTTGGAAATAATGACTGTCAGAAGCCAGATGTAAAGCCTTGAAGTCCTCTTTCTATGCATTTGCAGAGGTACATTCATAGCTATCATCTGGAGTTTATCTATGTAATATAAACCAAATTATACTGTATGTATTATTCTGCAACTTTTTTTTTTTCCCTGAACAATCTGTCTTGGAAATCTGAAGCGTGTGTATAAGTCAGCCTCATTCATTTTAACAAGTTACTTAATGTTCCTTAACATGGATATTCCAACATATATTTAATCACTCCCAGATTCCACAGTTTCTTGTGAATAAATTATAAGGATTTACAATGGTATGACAAGGCAACCAGCTGTTTACAAACATTACAGCACAAAAGATTTAGCAGAGTTGGAAAAACTCATGTATCCAAAAGCACATATACTTCTGCATGTTGTTTTCAAGGCAGGAGGTAGACAGGAACGAGCAGGGGCCTTACATGCAGACCTGTATTCCAAGCCCATTTCTGTCACCTACCAGCCATGTGACATGAAATAATTCATGTAATCTTTCTGAACCTGTTTTCACATCTGTAAAATGGAGATAATAGTGTCTCTTGCATTTTGTCATAACGACTAAAAAGCATATATGGGGGAGCAGATGTGGCTCAAGCAGTTGAATGCTTGCCTCCCACATGGGAGGTCCTGGGTTCGGTTCCCAATGTCTCCTAAAGAAAAGACAAGCAGACAACGAGCAAAAAAAAAAAAAAACAGACAACAAGCGCAAACAACAAGCAAAAACAATGAGCCAACAGACAAGGGAGCCATGGGGGGTGGGGGAGCATATAGAGAAGGTGAACAAATACTAAACACAGGCACTCAAATTATAAGGATGAATGAGCTTAAACTGTTTAAAAACTTCCCTCATTTAGTCTATGTTCACATTAATTCTATATTTTATTCCTCCATTTGTAAAGTTGAAGTATTATTTTTAAATAACATTTTTCTGATTATATAGTTAATATACAGTCAGAGATGACAATTTAGAAAATACAGAAAAATATAAAATAATCATAATTTACCAAAAGAACCTCATCACCCTAAATTATTCATTGTTAATGTTGATTCATTGCCTGGCAATCCATTTTCTATGCAAAAAAAGAAAAAGAAAAGAAATTCCCTTTAAATAGAGATCCCAGCACTGTTTGTTGAAGCGTATTCTTTCCTCATTGAATTTTCTATGCACCCTTGTTTAAAATCAACTGATCAAAGGTGTATGGGTTTATTGCTGGAATCTCAATTCTATTCCATTGATCCATGTCTATCCTTACCCCAGTACCACACTGTCTTGGTGACTGTAGTTTTGCAGTACATTTCAAAATTCAAGAAGTGTGAGTCCTCCAACTTTGTTCTTTTTCCAAGATTGTTTTGCCTATTCTGCTTCTTTTGCATTTCCATAAGAATTTTAGAATCAGCTTGCCAATTTCTGCAAAAAAAAAAAAAGCTAGGTGTGATTTTTGATAAGGATTGTGTTAAATCTGTAGATCAATTTGGGGAGTATTGTCATCCTGACAATAGTAAGTCTTCTGATCTATGAACATGGGATGTCTTTCCATCTATTTAGATCTTTTAACTTTCTTTCAACAATGTTTTCTTTTGTGACATTTATACCTAAGTATTTTATTCTTTTTAATTACATTGCAAATGGAATTGTTTTATTTTTTATTTGTTCATTGCTAGTGTATAGAAATACAACTGATTTTCATAAATTGATCTTCTATACTGCAACCTTGCTGAACTTATTAGTTTTAATAGTTTTCAGTGGTTTCCTTAGGATTTTCTATACACAAGATCATGTCTCCTACACAGTTTTACTTCTTTCTTTCCAATTTGGATGCCTTTTTTGTTGTTGCCTAATTGCCCTGACTAGACCCTCTAGTGCAATGTTGAGTAAAAGTGACAAGAGCACTCATCCTTAAATTGTTCCTAATTTGGGGGGACATGTTTCATTCTTTCAACATTGAGTATGATGTTAGCTGTGGGTTTTACATAAATGTCCTTTATCAGACTGAGGAAGTTCCCTTCTATTCATAGTTGTTAAATATTTTTGTCATGAAAGAATGTTGGATTTTGCCAAATGCTTTTCCTTAACCTATTGAGATGATCATGTGTTTTTTGTCCTTTACTAATATGGTTTATTACATTGATTTCATATGTTAAACCAACCTTGCATTCCTGGGATAAACCATACTTGGTCATAGTGTATAATCCTTTTCAAGGGTTGTTGAATTTGTTTCACCAGTTTCTGTTGAGGATTTTTGTATCATAAAGGATATTGGCCTTCAGTTTTCCTTCCTTGTAATGTCTGCCTGGTTTTGGTATCAGGGTAATACTAACTTCATATAATAAGTTGGAAAATGTTCCCTCCTCCTGTATCTTTTGAAAGAGTTTGTGATGATAGAACTCAACATTGAAACCATCTAGATCTGAGCTTGTCTTTATGGGAAGTTTTTTCATTACTATTCAGGTTTTTAATTTTTTTCGAGACAGTCTCAGTAGCTCGTATCTTTTTAGAAATTTGTCCAGTTTATCTAGGTTATCTAATTTGTTGGCATAAAGTATTCCCTTATAATGCTTTTTATTTCAGCAAGGTCAATAGTGATCTTTCATTCATGATTTTAGTGATTTGAATCTTCTTTTTTCCTTGGTCGGTCTAACTGACATCTTCATAAAGTCAACTTTTGATTTTTTTCTATTGTTTTACTATTTTCTCTTTCATTTATTTCCTCTCTAGTCTTTATTTTTTCCCCTTCTGCTTGCTTTGGGTTTAGTTTGTTCTTTTTATTTTTTTTAATAGGTAATGCATGCACATAGTACAATTTCAAGGTGAACCTAAGCTTTCGTAAGAAAACAATTTTCCTCTAAAAATTCTGTTGCCTCTTTCCTTTACTTTGGATTTACTTCAAAAGTGATCCAGTTTGTGGTGTAGATGTGAATGTGACCATAAAAGGAAAGTGGCCACAATTTAATAATTGTAACTGTGTGATGGGTATGTTGGGTTCACTGTACTATTCTCTTTACTTTTATATGTTTAAAATTTTCTATAATAAAAGTTCTCCAAAAAAAGATTATACACTCTATTGGCCAAGGTACATTCAAGTTACAGAATGTTTAACTACTAAAAGGGTAAAAAGAGATAGTAACTAGCAGCTACCACCCTTGAAAAAACTAAGAGAAAACTTTTAGAAACCTAGAGGGGCCCCATGAAGCTGAAACTCAAACTGAAAAGGTAGCTGACTGGTGCTGGGGGGTTGCAGGGGACAATGGAGCTGGTTTTTTAAGTGTTGGAAAAAATGATTCAGCTGCTGCTACCATAGTGAAAAAGTGTTGCTTGGGTGATACAGGAACAGAAAGCAGGCAAGAAGGTGTGTCCCTTGTCCCACCATCAATCTTGCAGTTTCTCTCTAGCACCCTCTACTGGCAAAGCCAAGGAGGAATGCAGAAGACAAAGTAGAAATGTAAATGTGGTTTCCATAGTCTAAGTCCCAGAATCAGAAAGCAGAATATAGACCGCTGGGTGGGTCCTACATCCTGATTTACCTCATTTAGAAACAGGCAGGTTCTGGGTTTTTTGTTTTTGTTTTATTTATTTATTTATTCCCCTCTTGCTGCTTGTGCTCGCCATGTCCACCCGCTGCGTGTTCCTTCCGTGTCTGCTCATCTCCCCCTTGCTGTGAAGTCCTGCTGCATCAGCCCACCGTGCCGCGGGCTGGCCTGCTCTCACAAGGAGGCCCCGGGAAGCGAACCCGGGGCCTCCCACATGGTAAACCGGAGCCACACCCGCTTCCTGCTGTGAGGTCCTGCTGCATCAGCCTACCCCGACCAGCCTGCCCTCACAAGGAGGCCCGGGGAAGCGAACCCGGGGCCTCCCATATGGTAAACAGGAGCTCTATCCATTGAGCCACACCCGCTTCCCCAGGTTCTGGTTTATTGAAGTAGTTGCCTTACCATTGAGATCTGGGGTAAACTTCTCCAGGGACATTTACAGAAAAAAAGAGGAGAATTTCGCTGCCGTTTACATCAGTGCCCACAAGAAAATGTCTCTTAAAAGTTTTATAATATTTTGGAGTACTGCAGCATTAAAATGTAAATTCAAACTGAACACAGAGATAAAATCTCCTGTAATCTACTAATTGCTAAGTCTGTCCTCTCTAAAGGCTTAATCAGCTTTTTGAGTGGGGTTTGAAGTGAGTTTTTTAAAATCAATTTTATTAATACATATTAATAAAGCATACAATCCATCCAAAGTGTACAATCAATGGTATTTGGTATAATCACAGTTGTGCATTTGACTGGGTTTTTGAGTGTACATTCACATATACAAAATTCAAAAGGAACAAAGGGTATACAGTGAAAAGCCCACCCTCCACCTCTGCCCCTAAGTCAACTATTGCACCTCTTCAAAGACAACCAGTGATGTCAGTTATGAAAGTGTCTTATGTCAGGTTTCCCAGGAAACAGCCTATAAGGAGATTTGCATGCAAGAGGTTTACTGGGGAATGGTTTTGGGAACATTACTGTGAGAAACTATAAAGGAAGCAGGATTGAGTAGAGGGAGAAGTTGAACAGCAATGCAATTATAGCGGATCAGTGCTAATCACAGGAAACTCTGGAACTGGAGTGGCCCCTCAGAGTTGTCACAAATTGAGGTAAGAGAGCTAGGTACTGTATCCCACATCCACCAGTCACTGGAGGTGGGCTGCCCCCTCCCTGGAAGGGGGCATAACTTTAAGCGAAGCAGCTCATTTCAACTGCATGAAATTCCTAGGGAAAGACTCCTGAACAGTCAACAATCTCAGGAGCTAAGCATTTAAGTGCGTCTGGCTTGAATTGGGATCTGGACTGCGTACCACAGCATATACTATACAGTGGTTCTGAGTTTAGCACATACCTGAGGCCTGGAAGGCTTGTTAAAATACCAATGGATGGACCCCACCCCCAGAGTTTCTGATTCAGTAGGTATCGGATGGGGCCAAACATCTCCGTTTCTAACAAGTTCCCAAGGGATGCTGACACTGCTGATCTAGGAGCCCAGGCTTTGAGAACCATTACACTGTATTTCACTGGGTTAAATCCAGCAAAGTTGATAATTTGTCAAAGCTTGGTGGTTAAACATTTCTAATGCTAATTATTTAAGATTTCCCATTTAAATTAGTATTCTTCATTAGAGCATACTGCCTTCTTTGTAGTAAATGAACTGTAACTCTAGTTCACTGGAAACTAGACTTCATTCATTAGCACACATACTTTGTAAAATTGTTAGCAGGCAGTTTCTCTATTTACAGATGTCAGAAAACTATCCATTTTTCTTTAGGCTCTGTGCCTCTACGCATTTCTCTTATCTCTTAACAGGATATATAAATCAGTAGGGGATTACTATTGTCTGTGATGAGGACCAGTTTCTTTCAACTTAACTCCATTTCCATCAAAATCTGAAACAAGGCTGAGGGGCAGAGACTGGTAGGTGATAAAATGGATTTCCTGTTAAGGAAGTTAACATTTGTTGAATATTTATTACCTGTTAGGTAAAGTGCTAAGCCCATTCACATAAATTTTATTGAATTAATGCTCACTCAAAAGCTGTAAAATAGGGATTGTTATTTTCAGTTTTGATGACAAAACAGGCTTGGTAATGTTAAATGCCTTGCCCAGGTCAAACAACTTGCAAATGAAGAAGTGCAGACTCAGACTCAGGTCTTTCTACAGATCACACTGCCTACATACAAACAGCTTAAAAACGTGTTGGTATTCTTTCCTCTCATTCGCCAACTGACATTTATAGGGTACTAGATACTGTACCAAGCAAAGAGTCCAGTGAAGTTGGAAGCCCTCCCTCCACCTGTCCTCGAATTCACAAGTTACCTTTCCTTAAAAGACTCACTTCCTCCAAGATGCTTCCTCGGATGGAGACTGAGTCCAAAGCGTCAGTACACGTCAGAAGAAAGATAATTCAAACTCTGGGATAAGAAAGATAATTCAAACTCTGGGACAGGTATTGGCTACCTAGTGATTTATCGGAAATGTAGGCCAGGAACATCACCTCTCTAGAAGGCAATCTCCATGAAAAGAGGAACTTTGTTTTGCTCAGTATTGAATCCCCGGCACTTAGAACACCTCCTAGCACAGTCGTACGTCACACTGTGTAAAGAAAAAGAATTTCAAACAGTTATGAGTTAGAATAAACATCGAAGGGCTTGGACCCGCATCTTGGTTATTCACTGGCTGTACGATCTTAAGCAAATGCCTAAGTTGGTCAGAGCCTAATTCTTCACCTGTGAAACGGGGTTGCCGTCCCCAGAAGGCTCATCTGGTCGAGGATGTAACACACATAATGGCGACGGGCCTCCTTAAATTGTGGAATCAGGCCGTGAAGGGAAGAATCACTGGAGAGCCTACTACGTGCCACGCTCTCCCACATACGCCATTTAATTTTCCCAACACTTTCAGGGGAAGCCAATTCCATTTTAAAGCTTTGCTTCGTTTTCAGTTGGATGTTCCCCAAAACTTTTAGCCTCCTAACGGAAGGAAAAGAAAGCAAACGAACGAGGCCAATCGGAACCTTGCCAAGAGGTTACCGCTCCTTTGCCGAGGCGACATCCCGTCAGTCCCGACAAGTATGAGAGCCGGGAGAGCTGCTGAGAGTGAGGCTCTTCCCACGCTGAAATCAGGGCCCGCCGGGGTGCAGGGCCCCATAACTCCTGCCTCAGACTAAAAACTGCTTAGAGTCTGTGTGAGAAACCGCCAGAAGAAGCGACGTCCAACAACCACTTCCTTCGCCAGTTCCCAGAACTAGGAGAACAGACGCCAAGAATGGGCGGGAAAGCAACAGACACCTCAAATCACTGCAGCCAGGGGCTAATCTTGCTGTCACTCCCGGCGGCCCGCCTACCTAGCTCGCGGGCGATGCTTTCATTGGCTCGCTTCCACCGAGCGTCTGGGCCCATTGGCCTATCCTTCTGCTCGTCCGGCTCCGGCGCGCCGAGGCAGGTGGAGAGCGACGCACTCCTCCCGCCCACCTCGCGCCCCAACCCGTCGGTTTGGAGGCCTGAGGCCCCGCCTCCGCGTGCCGTGTGCAAAAACAAACAGCCGTTAGGGAGGCGGTGCGGGGGGGGGGGG